>VZDJ01000084.1:1068449-1297941 GCA_008694505.1 Cyanoderma ruficeps | reverse complement strand
CTGTTTAATGCAGAGTGTGTTTTTAATAGATCATCCTTAGCTAAAAGTCTTCAGTGGTATATGAAGCATAGAAGCTTGGCTTGTTACACAGGTGACGCAATGGTAATTTCTTCTGTAGTCTACAGATTTTCTTATGGCATAAGTGAAAACAGACAGTATTGTTCCAGTATGTATCTCAATTTATGAGGTTTAATATGAAAAAGAAATGCTTTTTAAAAATCTCAGCATGAAATATAAGTGGTTCTTGGAAAAGCTGTGCTGAGGATCAATCTAAAGTCATACAGCCATAGAACCGTTAAATTTGGAAAAGACCTCTAAGGTCACAAAGTCCAGCTGTCAACCCAACACCACCACCATGTTTACCACTAAACCATGCTCTCAAGTGTTATATCCACATATTTTTTTAACACTTCCAGGGGTGGTGACTCCACCACTTCCCTGTGCAGTCTATACTTTGCAGCTCTTTCTGTAAGGTTTTTTTCTTAATATCTAATCTCAACCTCCCCTTATGTAACCTGAGGTCATTTGCCCTCATTGCTTGTTACTGACCCCAGTCTTGCTGCAACCTCCTTTCTGTAGAGAGCAATAATGTCTTCCCTCTTTCTCTCCTTTTCCAGGCTAAACACCCCCGGCTCCCTCACACAACTTAACTTGAACCTTTCCCCAGCTCCGTTGCCCTTCTCTGGACACCCTCCAGCACCTCAAAATCTTTCTTGTGGTGAAAGACCCAGAACTGTCTGACATGAACCAGCAGCTCTCTGCTGTAAGCTAACATCAGTTAGGGGACATTGGCAGGTGTCACATGTTGGGGCACAGACATCTCTAGTATCTCCCGCTCTGGCATGACAGTGTAGCCTGTTGCACTAACAGGGGTAAACTGTGGCATTATAGGCAAGGCCTTTGCTCCCTTCCTTCTTTCTTTAAAAGCATTTTATTCCTGTCAGTATAAAAAAAAAGGATGCATTTGGCTGATGCAAAGTAACTTTTTCCTTTTTTCTAGAATATCACCCATAATTTTTGCATGATCTGATCCTTCTTTAAAGTTATCAACATTAGAGATCTTGGTCTTTTAAAAACTTATATATTAGCTTAGTTTATCATAGGGAAGCAATCTCTCTCTGGAGCTCACAGTCCCTGGTCCTTCTCTGTGTTTACACAGCCCAATTGGATTTATACTGGCAGGAGCCTCTCCCTGAATTGCCTCTGTGTAGGAAGAATCACAGTAGAATGTGACTAGCAGGGAAAGATCCATTTCCTTCTGAGCTGGCTCTACTCCCAGGATGTTCATCTGTCCTCTGCTGCAGCAGGGCCTCCATCCCAGAGAGACAAGAAGCAAACAGAGTGAAAATCTTCACAGGCAAGGTATACTTTCTGTAGGAGGAAAAGAAAAAAAGAAAGATGAGACACAAGCATGGCGCTTAGAGTGATAATAGACAGACCCATTTCCTGCATCCCTATAATCCATTTGAATTTGCAATTATATTCCAAAGCAGCATGTTGATAAGGTTTGGTTGTTTTGCATAAGAGTTTAGTTTTGGTATAATGATAGAAAGAAATACTTGTAGCATGAAAAAGGTCCCAACCAACAACAACCAAAACAAAGAGAAAGCCAAGCAAAAAACCCCAAACAAACCCCCCAAGTATGGCATTTGAAAGCAGGTCTTTCATTTCTATGAAAGAAAAAATGGCAGAAGCGTGAGTCTTGAATCCACAGTGAAACAAGAACATTTCATCCCTCTAAGAACTGCAGTGCAATTTTTCTTCTCTTGCCTCAAACTACTACAGGAATTGGAAGCTGTGGGCGGATTCTTGTTTATCTTTCCCTGCTTTGCTCAGGCATGGCTCAAAACGGAATCTGAGTATATTTTTTTCATTGTTTGTTTTATGATAAGATCCTCAGTGAGCAGGTGAGTGCTGGAACGACAAGGGTGTAGCTCTTTATTACTGTTAAGTCATCTTTATGCTCATAAATAAGCCTTTAGAATTGGATGGGATTGCTCAATTGTGCAAGGGTGCACAGGATGTGCCCATAAACCAAACTAAAACAGGCCATTCAATGTAATTTAAACAAGGATCCCTTGCATGAAGCAAAAGCCCTTGTTGTTGATGTTATGAAGCAGTATTAAAACACTCTTAGCATGTTCTGCGTTGGTGCTTGATGTTTTGCTGTATGATTCCAGCTTTGGTGGCTTCAAATCGACATCTTTAGGGCCTGGAAAGCCCTTCTCACACAAACACAGCTAGAGGCCTATGGGTGTCTCATTTGGGAGTCTGTGATCACCCAGATGAGGGTGAAAAGCCCTGGCTTTGAATGTCTGGTAATCATTTGTGCGCTCCATGTGTTAATGTATCCCGAGGCAGTTAGAGCCAGTGAGACTGATGGGATCAGTGCCTCAAGGTTCTCTTTCACAGCACACGAAAACCAGCCCGTGGTGTGTTTTGACAGAACCTTGTAAAAGTTACTCTTTGCCATTTAGGTTTTGAGTACTGGGTGATCTTCTAAGTCATGAAACACGTGATGAAATAGATCCCTTTCCAGATACTTACCTAAGTACCAGAGAACTTATTTCCAGGAGCACTTCTGTTGTTCAGGTCACGTGGAACAGATCTCTGCTTAAAAAAAAAAAAAAGGAAGAGATCACCTCGTCCCCTTAGAAATGCATTTAATTCCCATTTCTGTAGCAGACCCAACTGCTAAATGGCCAGCACAGCAATTTCTTCTGTCATGGGAACTGCCCACTGAGAGGGCTGCTACTCCAGCTCTGTGTGAAACTCCTACCAGAGGGCCCCAAAACAATGGTGTTTCTAGTGGGTGTCTGCCCTCTCCTACACAGCCAGAGCGGTTTCAAAAGCCTCCTACATGAATGAATACCTATTCACTTAGCAGATGGGGATGCAGGAGGGCAGGCAGAGCTTGGCATGTGGTACTGAGCCCAGCCCATTCCTCAGCCCATTTTGAAAATTCAGGTAGCTGCGCGTGTGTGTGTGCTGTTTTCCAGTCTGAAAAGATGCAGTAAGTAATTCCTAAGAAAAGGTTTTAAATTGTATAACTGGAGAGCATGTGGTATCAAAGAGGTTTGAAAGGTTTAGTCCTTCTGGTAACAGAGGAGTAGAGTGTGGGAAAGCAAAAGTCAATGAAACAGCTAAATATTTTTTCCACCGTGGTAGGTTGGCATTCAGATTCTTTTGCATTTTGGCTCTAATTTTACCCAGGCTGGGGTTTTCTTGGAGTGGGTTCTGTTCCCTTTCAAAATGATGAAAACGAGGCTTTCTGAGTGGGCAATAAAAGCTGAGCAGGAACGACAGGGTGTGTGCTTGACTGCCTTACCAATGTCTCTTGGCCAGGTGGCATAAAGCCATGTGAGCACAGCATGAATGTGTCTTGTTGCATTTCAGTGCTACTATAAAGTGCATTTTATGACTGGAATAAAACACACAGGAAGAATTTCCTTTTGAACCTTTGTGCATAATTTTTGTCACAGCAAGTGAAGATAAAAACTACTCAATTTTTTGCTAGGTTCCTTTCATTTCTCAGATACTGGGCAATGGGGTGGCTACAAAAAAAGCCCCAAACCCTGCATCCGCACAGGTGGATATAATTTTTCAAAATGTCTTTGTTTCTGGTTTTGTTAGTGGAAATTATTTAACTGCTGAGTCTAAGCATCCTTTTATAAAAGCCTCTCTTGAGAATTAGAGTATTAGATTTCTTAGAAGGTGTTTTGTAGGTATTTAGGTTTTAATGCTAAGAATATAAATGTTTAGCTCTTGGATTTAATTGGAGATTAGGAGCCCGTGTGTTTTCTTAGTACAAGATCTTCCTACAGAAAAGCTTTGATTCTTTGATAGGTTAAGAAATGTATTACTCTTTGATTTAAGATATAGCCATGTTGATACTATAACTCCTTTCTTTCCCCCCAGTGCTTATCTCTCTCCAGATTCTCCACATTTTTCCAGAGCAGCTGGAGTAGACCAGAGAAGTAGTGCTTGGATTATACTGGAATAGTGTTGTTGCTCATTCTGAAATCCTTCTAAAATCTTCCTTCCCTGCCCTTCATTTCATGTAGCAGTTTTGTAGTTACCTCATTCCAACTATCCGCTATGTCCTCACATCTCATCCTAAGTTTTCATGTGTCTCTTGATACCTCCCATACAGAAGTGTTCAGACTCTCTTCATCTGCTGTACACCTATGCCATCTTTTATTGACCCCATTCTTTTACCTGTGACTGCAGGAAGCTTTCTACCTTCTTCCTGCTCTTTCCTTGTCAACAGTTCCACCAAATTGCTTTAAACTTTGCTTGTATTTCACTTGTCATCCTAAATCTACAAGTCCTGTTGTGTGCTTGGATGGAGAATGCCTGAGTATCCTGCTGAGCTATGTTTGGAATTAACATCTCTGCTTTAGATGTGGAAGATCTGATTCAGAGCTGCTTTTCTAAGGTCTGTGATGCTGCCAGGAATAAGCCAACACCACCTGGCTCTTAGCTGAACATCCTACTACTGCATGCTGGTTTCTGAATTATGAAATTATTCTGAATTATTCTAAATTATCAGAAGTTGATATTCCCTCCTAATGAGACCCCAGCAATGGTATTTTGGCTGGTGATACCCTGAACATAGTGCCAATTGTTCATGTCCCACTGACTAGTCTCTTACCTCCTACCATCCTGCCCTGATAACCTCTTCAAGTGCCCCTCTGTCTAATATCTAATTTTAAGCAAGTAAATTTTTCAGAATTTTCTAATTAAAAAACTTGGTGGGAAAAAAGATGTTGCTTTGCAGTGTGTTTTGCAAAATGTTCTTCAGAAAACCTCTCAGATTTAAGTAATGTTTCTTGAGATGAAGGTAGGTTGTCTCTCTGTGAAATGTTCTGAGGCTTGAAGGTCTTCTGCCCTTCAGAATTCAGCTGTGAGAAACAGAGACTCAGACCTTCCAGTGTGAATGGCTCTGGGGGATGCCACTAATGCCAGGATCATCACTAACCTTGGGGAGTGAAAGGCCCTGAAATCCCCTAGGGATGGTCTGGGGTTCTTGGATTATTTTGAGGGAACCTGAATGAAAAGTGCTTTGAAGCAGAGGCAGTGTCTGGATCCAGTGATGTGCCCAGAGCCTGGGACTTTGCAGGCAGCTGCTGTCAGAAACTTGCCTCTCTCATTGCACAGGCATGCTGCAAAATAGATTTTATTTCAGAAATCTGGAGGTGGCATGTTGAAAACCATGTACCTCTCTGAATTTCCAGTGAAGGGATGTTGGAACAAAATCAAGTCTCAAAGCAATGGTTTTCCGGTCAGCTTGACTAATTTGTCTCTCAAAAGGCAGAGGATTTACTCAACTCATTGTGTGGATAAAAGTGCTGCTAATGCCCAGAAATCTGATTCCGTCCTCTACTAAAGCCATCACAGATGCTCAGGCCTGAAATTAATTGGAATCAATTAATTGGAATCCTTTTTTATTTGTTAGAAGGCATCAGTTTGGCTTTCCCATGAAAAACTGTAAACTCTAAATTACCAGATTTAAAATTTATGTGCATTTTAATAATTCTTAGCTTTGCTTTTTGCATTCAATTCATTTTATCATCATGTTCTTCATGTCAGTAAGTTTAGAGTATGTCATGCATTTTATTATACACATGTTAACAGGCTTTGTAGTTGTTTGCAGGAAATGTATCACTGGGAGTACTGTAAAGGTGTGTTGTCTTAACTTTTTGACCCACCAACAAACCCAATGACACTTGCTTTTCTCTTCTGGTTCATAAACACTTAGCTGAATGGGTGTTGTGTGTGAAAAATATGAAGCTTATGAGCACTGCTCTGTAACAAAAGCCCCCTTCAGCAGGTTTAAACTACACTGGTGTGCACTCATTGCTAGCACAGGTATCTGAATGCTCCTGCTTGCAAGGCTTGGCTGCCTCTGATTGCAAAAGAAATACATGCAACTTCAGCTTGAAAAGGAAAAACAGATGCCAAATATTTGAGTTTCATGGCATGCCTAGTCCGGATCACGTGAACTTCTTTTTTTATTATTATTTATTTTAGTTTTATTGTTCACCTGCAATTGGGACAGCTTCAGCTTCCTTGTGCAGGTGTTGGGGGACACATCTGGGCCAGCCGAGTACGTGCACCATGATGCCCACGTGTGGCTCCAGCAAAATGCTGCTAGAGAAAAAGTAACGAAAGCAAGAAGACAGTCAGGTCTCAGTTTAGACGCTGAGCTGGAAAATCGAATTAAAAATGAGTCTTCAGAAGTCAGGGCCATCACAGGAAAGTCAGATGGAGCATCCCCTGACCCAGCTTTTGTCGCTGTGCAGGGAAGCGGAAGCTCATCCCCGCATGGAGGGCTGTGTGTGCCCATGAGATGGCTCTGCTTCATAGACTCTGTGAGCCGTCACTCGCTGCTCAGGGCAAAGATCACGTTTTGACGCTTGTGCGTGGACTGACAAAATATGATAATATAAGTGATAAGTGGACGTGAGCGTTTTGCTGAGCCGTGAGAGCTGGAGAATTCCAGTGGCATTGGTGGGTGCTGGGAAGATGCACTGAGGGACAGGGGTGATGTAGGCTGGTGCTGGAAAATGGGAGAAATGCTTCAGAAGGTGGGTAAGGCATTTGCAGTGATTTTCTTGCTGCTCTAGGAGGGCTGTGCATTTTTGATTTACTTCACAAAATAAGTCTTAGATATTTCATTTTGCTGTATAATGAATGCTACAAAAATGACCTACAAGTAGGTAGGTATTGTAGCTCAGGTTAACATGAACTTTCACGTTGTTACACTTTTATTTGCTCCCATTTCTCTTCTTCAAACATGTAAGTGATATCAAGTTCTGTAAACCAAGCTGCTGGGATAAACTAGAAAATGGCATAGACCAAGCAGGCAAAATGGGGTGGGAGGGATTTGGCTGCAGGTTATCAGCTATTAATTATTCATTTTGTAAACAATGAGGGTGTGTAAAAGCAGCAAGGGCAGGCAGGGAGATGATTATGTTATAAGATAACAGAGATAGGGGAAAATAAGGAAAAAAATCCTGAGCAAACAAAACAATGTTAATCATAACTGTCACAAGCCTTCCTATACCATAAAAGAAAACAGCAGTGAATTATTAATCACTTCCATTAACGTAATTGTGCCAGTGTTTGACGACTGAGTAGGATCTGATGAATACGACTTCAAAAGGCAGAGTTTGACAAAATATCAGTAGAAAAGATGTAACTTGGCAAAATAGCTGCAAGCATTTTTTTAACCTCGTGTTTGTGTAAAAAAGTCACAAACTACAAAAGAGAAGGTTAAGACAAAATATGCTTAGTATTTTTCTTTTCTTCTTTTTAATGTCTGAGCTTGGTAAAAGGAGGAAGTAGTGAGTTGCAGAACAGATGTGGTCATATGAGGTTCTATTCCTTGTGTTTTCCCTCCAGTGTGTCTGAGACTACTTACATGTTGTCAGTAGCTTCTGTGCGCAGCAGTTTTTTGTGGCATCCTATCAGTGAGTACTCATGCGGAAATTATTATGTTGGAGTTTTCTTGAAAAGAAGGAATGGGAAAGGCAAGAAACACTAGAAATAACATTATATCTGCACGATCTACTCTTAGCCTAAAACCACTTATCTAAACTCTCCAAGCAAGCATGCAATTATACCTTAATTCAAGTGCTCTTTAATAAAAGCAAAGGTCTGTTTTTGCAGGGGAAATTAATGGCTATAAACACCATGGAGCAACACTTGTTGCCTGTATGCACTCCAAGTGAGGTGCTTTCCAGGAATCTGCTTCCTCGTGCACAATTTAACCATTAGGGAGATCACATTTGGGGTGCCCTTAAGGGCTGCTGTTGCATGTGGTGTCCAGGCTTGGCTGAGGCAGCCCCAAGGGCTGTCCATGCTGGCAGTGCTGCTGCCTGCCTGGAAGGCAGGGGAACTCTCAGGCTCCAGCCCCAGCTGGACACCCATATTTGCTTCCCAGGAGAAAGGTTTAGGGCAAGGGAGGATTTACTGCTTATCACGCTGTGTAGTTGGGGTAAGCTGCATGCAGCATGCTTAGGTCCTGTGTTTTACATAGTTTTGGAAATCCACTGATTGCTGTGTGCCCAGTCCTCCTTCCTCTGAAATCTGCTGCCTCCAGGCATCATGCAGCTGCAAACACTTTTTCCTGCGTCCCTCCTGTCTGCTACATCAGCCTCTGCAAGGGACTAGTGTGGAAAGAATGGTGTAAGTGGCTCCCACCACCCCACAGAGAAGGATCTGCTCAGCATCTCTCCTCACGGCAAATACGAGGTTTTGTCACACCAGCAGCCAGCACATAAAATGCCCTGAAGGCTTACTTTGTTCTCCCAGGAGGGTTTGGCTTTCTGGGCTGCAAACACACACTGCTGGGCCATGTCCAGCCTCTCATCCAGTAGCACCCCCAAATCCTTCTGGGCAGGGCTGCTCTTGAGCTGTTCATCCCTCAGCCTGTGCTTATATTTGGGGTTGCTCTTACCCAGGTGCAGCACCTTGATCTTGTTAAACTTCATGATATTCCCACTTCTTCAGGTAGACTAGGTCCCTCTCTGGATGGCATCCCGTCCTTCAGGTATGGCAGCTGCACCACTCAGCTTGGGGTCATCTGGAAATTAGCTGAGGGTGCACTGGACCCCTCTGGCATTAATGAAGATATTAAATAACACTGTCCAATATGGACCCCCAAGAGACACCACTTGTCCCTGATGTCCATCAAAACTACCATTGACCACTACCCCTGGGATGAAACGGTCCAAGCAATTTCTAATCCATCTAGCAACCTACTCATTAACCCCATCACTCTCCAGTTTAGAGAAGGATGCTGTGGGGGACCCTGTCAAAGGTTTTACAGAAGTCCAGATAAATGACATCTGTAGCCCTTCCCCTGTCCACTGATGCAGCCACTCCATGTGGGACATCCATAGGGCTGGTCAGGCAAGACTTGCCCTTGGTGAAGCTGTGTTGGCTGTCCCAAATCACCTCCCTGTTCTCCATGTGCCTCAGCACACTCCTAGAAGGATGTTTTCCATGATCTCCCCAGCACAGAGGTGAGGCTGACAGTGTGTTAGTTCCTGCACTCTCTTTCTATGCTGTTTTAAGATGGGTACAGTGTTTCTCTTTTCCCAGTCACCAGTGACTTCACCTGACTGTCGGGACTTTTCAAATACCATGAGGAGAGTGGCTTAAAAAGTATATTATCCAAATCCCTCAGGGCTCTGGGATGCATCCCATCGAGTCCCACAGATGTACATACATCCAGGTTCCTCAAGTGGTCATGTACTTGGTCTCTACATACATGGGGAGAGACTTTGCTCCCCACATCCCCATCCTGGTGCCCATCCACTCAAGGGGTGTGGGAAGAGAAGTTGTCATTGAAGACAGGAAAAAAGTATTGTTGAGTGTCTCGGCCTTCCCCTCATGCATTGTTACCAGTTTTCCAGCATTGTGAATCGGGGGGGGTTATGCCTTCTTTGACTTTCCTTTTCTGGTTAAATCTGGTTGTATCCCTACACAGCCTCTCTCTGGTTGATCCACATCACTCTTATTTATGCTTTTCCCCACAAATCCTCAAGTACAGAGGCAAGAAGCAAAGGTCTTGGGGGGGGTGAGGTGGCAGGCAGCCAGCTGAAAGGGGAAGGCTGCTCCCCACCTCCTTGAGCCCACAGTCTCTTAATGAACTGAGCCATATGCTGTGTTTTTATTCCATGGCCCATCTCCAGGGTTTTGGGTGTTGGAAAGCAGGGACAAGCTTGCACACTGACCCTCAGTAACTGTGTGTGTCCCCTTACACTCGTGGGGCAAAAGCATATAGAGGAAGGTTGGGCCAAATGACAAAGCTGATTTCTACCAGGCCATTCTGCTTTCCACTGTTTGGCTTGTTCTCTTAAAGCAGATAACACCTTTAATAGGCACCAAATTACCTCTGAAATAGTTTTACAAATTAAATGGCATGCTAGCACTCATAAATGAAATCTAATGTGAGACAAGGATTTAACTACTGGGAAAGGGATGAATTACTTCCACACCCTAATCTTTTTAGCAGCTTTGCGTCTTTCAGTGTCCACTTCTCTTATGTGTGTCTATAAATCAGTTTTCTGTATTCTTTTATTGCTCCTTGATTTTACACCATATTAATTTTACTGCTAAAATTAGAGCTGGAAAGAGGTCTGAGTTTAGTGTTTCTTTTTGCATCTGTATCCCTGTACAAGTTTGTTACAGGCACGTTTTCTACCCCTCAGTGGTGGTGGCTCAGTGCTAGCAAAAAGGGAGGGTGGATAATGTGACATGCATTTTACTTTCAGCAAGCTTGTTATACCAGCTCTGAATTTTTCATGAAGGCTTCAGTAACCTGTAGCCGAAGCTCGGGGGGTTTCCACCACAAAGAGGTGGATCGGCTTAGCTCTCACTTCCCATCTGGCACAGGGTGACAGGGACAGTCGGGGGCTGAAGGAAACCTGAAGAAGAAAAAAGTTCATGTGGGACATCCATTGTGATGCATGAAAAGCTAAACATGTGCCTCTTGTAGGGACGCAGCTTTGAAACACTTACTTATCTCTGGCTTCAGATTATATTTAGTCAGGGTGTTTTACTTCAGTCACCAGCACAGCTGTCCTGTCTGTAAATAATACTACAGATAGATTCCCTCAAACCTTTATTTTGCCAAGGCTGCACTTTCAGCATCTCTCAACAATTTGTGCCACAAATTCTGTGCCTGCTGCCTAGCTAAAGTGAGGTTTGAGTCAGTGACACAAAAGAATTGTTTGTCCTTTTATTGGCTTGGGGTTTTTTAAATAATAAAAAGTAAAACCTATTCCAATGGAAGTGATTTTTTAAAACTTTGTGTTTTAGTTAAAAGCAACCCCAAGGGGGTATCTTTAGATAAAAACTGCTGTCTATAAACACTCAGAAAAAAACCAAACTGCAGTTCTGCAATCTTCTAGCAGTTGATTCCCACAAACAATATAATTCCCATGTGTATGGGAGCTGAGCTGGTGCATCCCTCTGAGGGGCATTCTCCACTCACTTACTAACCATCTATGAAGTATTTTATAAATAATGTAAAAGGTGAAAAGACAAATATTTCAGAAGTTACAGGGTATCAGATTAACTTCTGTCATGAAAACACATTTCTTAAGATTTTACTGTTTTTAAGTGCTTGAGGTCCTTTTTTTTTATTACATGACTATAGAGGTCAATTCTTTTGCCCAAGATGCTATTACTGGTCAATTAGATAAATTTCTGGGTAACTGCTGTTGTACTGACCTACTGAATGCATGCTTCAGTTGGCCCCTTAATGTATGCAGTTTATATTTTATTCTGTACACAAAGCAATTATTTCATTTGTGAGGTTTTTTCCTACAATGCATGTTTGTTTTTTTTTTCCCCCACTATCTCAAGTGCTTCCCAGATACCAGTTTAGCTCCAAGGCTGCTCTTTGGGATAAGGCAGTGGGGTGTGTTTGGAGTTGGGATTTTTTTGACAGGTGGAGGCTGAAAGAGAAATAAGAGGTATTAAAGTCTGGACCAGTTTGGGGTGTTCAGTCCAAGGTGTTTCTTCCCCTGTAGCAGACACATGCAGGCACCTACCACTGCTCCAGATGTTGCCACTGAGCTTTTCAGAAGCAGGATTTTCCAGGAGGGAGAGAAATGGCATCTCAACTTGTGAAGGATTTGGCTGTATTCCCTTGCCCATGAGTGTTAGGCCCAGATTTAACAGGGGCTGCATTGTTTACAGTCTAGGAACAAAAATATGTAATGCATAATACTAAAACAGACACTAGGTAAAATCCTTGTAATCTTTTCATTTACAACACAAGGAGAAAGATCTCCTGAAAGATATTAAATAGGTTGGTTTCTATTAGTTTCAGACGTGCAATTTATTTAACAGTTGCCTGTCAGTGCAGATACTTTGCTTTCTTAGTGAAATTAGTTTGCTTTAATGTTGGGTTTAATTCCTGTTTGTGTTTTTGAGAGAGGAATAGCAAGTATATCGACCAGCCCTTCTGTCTGTCAGCTTCACGTGGTGATGTGAGGAAAACTCTGGCAGAAATGTGGGTAATGCTGCCTTGGGTCCCACACGGAACAGCCTCACCTGTGGGAAGTGGTGGGCGGCCAGGCCCTTCCAGTGTTTGGGTTTAACACAGAGCTGCTCTCCTGCAGTTCTGTTTCTCGCTGCATGGTGGGGGAGCAGCTTCCTGGGGAGTGTCTCTGAGCTGGGAGAGCAGGAGCAGTTCCAGGCACACCGGGGAGCCGATAGCAAGGCAGGAGTGTGAGCACAGGGCTGATATTCCTGCAGGGGAGCACAGCCGTGCTCCAACACACTTACGGTGTGAGTCTGTATGTACACACCAACAAGGTGTTACCCAATATCAGCGGTAAACAACCCCCTGCCAGATAACAGCCCTTATTAAAATTATCAGTCAATCCTCAGATGTCAAGGCACGGGCTTCCCAAGAAGCCTTACCCGGCAGATAAATGTGTTTGTACTCAGATTGCAAGCTGCTTGTGGCTGTTTAGGTGGCAGGTTTAAGATAGGTGCTTAACATGGAAACCCAAAGCTGCTAGAGGGAAAGGGCCTTTTTCCCCCAGATAGATTTTCTACCTGCCTCACACTGTCTCCTCTTTCTCTTCCACTTTCCAAACTGTACTGCCAAAGCCACCACAAGCATTACACAGGTTTCATGTGGCTGGGAACTTTTTTGAACATTTGTGATAAGCAAATGCCGTTTTTTTTTCCCTTCTCTAGTAAGGTACTTCTGTCTGTATAACACAGCAGACACCACAACAAAACCCCAAAACACCCACAATTTTAAAGTCCAACCCAAACCTGAAACCCCAGAGGTTTTTTTGGTTGGTTTTTTTGGTTTTTTTTTTTTTTGTTCTGAGCTGCATTTGTCAGTAAGATATTAAATAATCAGTGTTAGGTTGAGCTTTTGTCTCCAGGGGTCAGTGGATGTAACCTGCTCCCCGTAAATTCACAGTTTATGAGGCAGCGGCGATCTCTGCAGAAGTGGGAGATGACTTTTGAACTCACACAGCCTCAGACAGGAAGAACATTACGCTTTATGAGCATGTTTAGGGGCTGTTAAGGCTGTTTAGAGGCTGAAAAGTCTTCCCCCATAAATAATGGAGCTGGCTTAAGGGGGACGACTCTGTTTATCTTTAGACAAACAAACCCGCCTTGCAAACACACCCCCTGTATCTATTCCTTCTGGAGAAAAATAACAAGTGCAGTCATAAACATTATTTCCTTTGCCCTTTTCTTCAGGGAATTCACACAGTGTTGGTGAGGAGAATGATAGCAATCTATACTAATATTTTTCCTTTCCATGTTGCTCTGTAGTCCTAAATGAGAAATAACCCACAAAGGGGAAAGGAAATGCAAAGTACTTGACATCAGAGAGTTTGCAGCTCACCCATGATGACTGTGTGCATTTCCTCCTGTAAGACCTGGGAGATTTCCTTTCCCCAAGGGCTGTGAGGAGTTGGTATGCACAGAGGATGCCCTGTGCTAAACTGCTTCTCTTGACCCTTTTCCAATCCTGCACAGGCCCAGGCAGCCCAAGACATTTCTTGCAAAAAAGGCAAAGGATGGGGTTCTTGTTCTCTGGAGGAGAAGGCAGCTTGGGTCAGTAAAATCAGTGCTGTTTTCCCCTTGCCTTTCTACCAAAGCAGCTCACCTGTCTTGTCTGCTCTGGGTTTTATCTGTATTTCCTCTCCTGTTCAAGACTCTCAGAGCATGGAGACAGTTGTATCAGGTTAGAGGAAGGCAGGAAAAGCAGACTCACAGCTTCTTCGTCTCCTTTCAAATGCAGAGAGGAGCAGAAGAGTGAAGATTCTGCATCTATTTTGCATTATTTGGGGGTTGACGGGGAAGGTTGCAATGCCCACTGACATTTTCTGTGTAAGGGTCACTGCTGCAGGAAAAGAGTCAAAAATATGAGTCCAGTTCTGACTGACTACAGCATCCTTCCTTCCCAATTTCTTGAGTCTGTTCCTGAGCCTGCCTGTCAGGAGCGAGCGCTGTGTGACCAAGTGCAACATCATTTAAACCCTCACGTGTGCTGTGTGTTAGCTCTGTGAACAGCTGTTTTTTCACTTTGAACTTCCTTCCCTAATTATTTACAGACAGCCAGGTTCATACTTTGGGGTATTTTGGACTCTTTCTGTGAAAGCTAGCTGAGCTTTGAATCCTGTTGTGTGTATTTGCTAACTGGAAAATGAAACGGCACAAAAATTGACAGTTTTCCCCTCAGCTCAAAAGCAGCAGCTAAGTACAGGGTGAAGGAGTTCAAATGGGATTACTACAACTACCACCACCACCAAAGCCAGTTGAACAGGCAGCCTTACATAACCATAGTTAAGTTACTCTTTCTCTACACTGTTGTGAGCAGTCATATACATATTTAATGGGTTTTCATTATATCCTATAAATGCTGGCACAAGAATACTTTCCCCAGGGCATTCTCTGAGTAAAAGAAAGGAGAAAATGACGAATGCATTTAGCACATGCACCCACAACTTCATGATAAAAGCCAGCATTTCCCCATACAACACCTGTTGTTGTAGCTGGGTTAATTACTTTTCATTGTAATCAACTGGCTGAAATATTTATCACGGTGCCTGTAATTTCCCAAATCTGTAAGTGACACCCATAAAAACAACACAACTTTGACTCTAATATTTCAGTTATGACAGTCAGTGGGTTCAGCTTATTTTACTGTTTTGTTTGGATTCCTTGCCGGGTATAGTTCTTAATTCTCATCTTCCATTAATTCAAAACTTTTTGTTTAGTAAAAGTGAATCTTGTCCGACATTACATCAAAATACTGCTCCTAACAGTAGTGTGTCTACAGCCTTCTGGTTACTGAATGTGAATTAGCATAATGCTCCCTTCTTTCTCAATTCCATCTTCAGTCCCCTCCCTGTTCACTGCCATCTCCTAAATTACAGCATCCATAAACCATATGGATCTGTGGTGTGGTCCTGATGAATAATGTAGACTCTATTTTGTCTCAGATACTTTTTTTTTTTCTTTTTGGAAGAGGTTTGCAGAAAGGGAAGAGGTGTGACTGGAGGAGCCCTGTGGCTAAACTCTTGGGAATGTGAAAACCTGTCCTGCAAGCCACCTGTCTGTATCTGCCTCTGTTCCTGTTGTAGGTGATGGAACATGGCTTTTGTTGCCTTGCACAGAAGCAGGAATAGGTCTGGTAATGTCAAAGAGCAGCCAGTACTTTTCGATTAGTTTAGTACTTTATACAACAAAAGCTAAACCAACATAATGATTATTGTCCCCAAATCCAGTGTCATAGCAGTTTCAAAAAGTCATCTCAAAGTGTGTATTGAATCAAAACTTGAGAGAATACCCAGTCATTGTACTCCAGATTCTGGCCAAGGGCAGTGACGTCCTCATACTCAGCAAGTTCTGCGGTGCAGGGAGGTGGATGCTTTAACTTCAGTCTTCCCCTAAACCCAAGTCCTTTACTCTTCAGAGAGTCCAAGGACATTCATTCTTTTTATATAAAACTGAGGAATGTTGTCTTTGCACTATACCCAGAGAAGTCACATTAACACAGAAATAACCAGTTACCTTTGCAAAGCTGGCAGAATTTGGGAGCAAAGCAAATCAGCAAGCTGTGCTCTGCTATCCAAAGCTTTCCCTTTCTGTGGCTTGGACTCATGGGCTGCAGTTAGTGCTAAGGGAGTGTGTGTGAGACAGACAATGCAAGAACAGAAGGGAAAGCTACACCGTGGCCTCTTGGGAGATAACCCACTTCCTAATCCCAGTGCACCTGAAGGAAATCCTCAGCACTTCAAAGGAAGCTGTGAGGTTAAATGGTCTTGGCATACGTAAATGATATTGATGTGAGTGTCTGATAGGGCACTTATTAAAGTGCTACTGCATCATTCAGCATCTGACACATTGGGTCTTCTCCTCCAGTGTATCTTTTGAGAATTATTCGCCTTGGAATGCTGCTGGCCAGGGCAAGAATTAAACTGAGTGGTGCTGAAAACTTCCCATAGGTGCCAGCAGCAAGGTGTTCTGCTCACCTCTGATGTTTAGCACTCTTCTCCAAAGCCCTTTCAGTGCACCAAATGGCAGCAATAGCCTTCTCTCTTCTTCTGCAATTGCCACATGTGGTGCATGGGAGAGGGCAGGATCTTTTGGCTGGGCAGGAGCAGCCAGGAGGGGGGTGAGTTTTGGGGAACTGTGGTGTGAACAGATTCTGCTGCACAGACCCCTGTCGTTCTGCACTTCTACAAGGCTTTGCTTTTCTTCTGGAGCTTCTAAAGGAAGATGATAAGCCTGAATGATTGCTGGCTCATTATCTCAAGCTTTTCTCATTAGAATGAGCACATGAATGGTATAGGCAGAAACAGATAAGCTTTTTTGATGCCCTTCTGACAGCAGAATGAACAAAATGGCACAAAATGTGTTCTATTTGGAAGCTAGGATGATTTGCTCCAACAAGCCTATCCAGTCTAATTTATCCTGATAAAGGAATCTTTTTCCCCTTCTCTATTACAGTAATTTCTGGTTTTCCTGTTTGGTAAAAGGTAGGAATGGCAGAGTTCTTTGGAAGTCATACTCCATGGAAGTACTCTAGTAATTGAGCTAAATTTTCAACCAAAATGAGTAGGTTTTCAATACCTGATTGGATACATAACCTGGTCTGATCTCCTAGCTGACCCTGATCTGAGTTGGGGTTTGGATTGGACACCTTTTGCTCTTCCTTTCAACCCAAATTACCCTGTGACCTGAAGTCAAGGTGTTTGTCTGTAACCACACACTCAGCTGTTGGGTGGTAAAAACGCAATGTGAAACAATGGTGTTAGCTCCTTACTATCACTTTAGTGATAAAGATGTGAGGTCTCCTACAGAGTCACTGCATCAAGCTCGTGTGAGTTGCAGAGGCTCCCAGACAACCCTGATTTTTGTCACTGACTCAACTGGTTTAGAAATCAGCTATTTTTAAATCTATGTTTTACTGTTTGTTTCACTTTTCCCCCCCTTATTTAACTGGTAGCTGCTAAAAGTCATGTGCTGAAAATCTCCCAATTTAAATATCAGCCCCCTTAGGGAGGAGGGGGGAAAGCTCTACCAAATCATCTGCTGCTTTCTTGCATATTTTCTGTTTCTTCTAATCTTCAGGTGTAGCCTCAGACACTTACAACTCTCCAACTTGCTTGTTTGCTTGGGGAAAATTAGAGTCTGTGTGGCTATTAATTGTATTTTTTTCAAGTATAGCTTTCAGGTCAGAGGGAAGTGTGGTTGGTTGGCTGTTCAAGGCTTTAAACTCCGGGCAATTTAAAGAGTCGTGGCAGATGAGCTGTCCATCAATGAGATTGTTATTCGCAGGTCTAATGTCATATCCATGTATAACAAGATAGTGATTGACAGGAAAGTTTGTTTTGGAAGGAGCAAAGGTCAAGGTTTTGCTGACAGCTTAACAATGGAAATATTGCATCACCAGGATATTTTATGGAGTGATACATACATCTACATAAACCTAACATATGATGGTGGAACACTGGTGCAAGATGAAGCTCTGAGCTAGGATGAAATTTTAGAACACTTATAAAAATAAGTTATCTGTGCTTTATCCACCTTTTTGAGGAACAAACTCAAAATATCTGTGGGCATGGCTAGTGCAATGAATTTGACCCACATCACACGGAATAGACTTCACTGCAGAGCACTGTGGTTGAGTGGGCAAGATGTTAATTGACTTTGTCAGTGACATCCTTGGGGGACCTTGAACAAATGATTGCACCTGTGCATCACTTTCCCCTCCATTTAAAGGGGAGAAAGCATTTTGTCTGTCTTGAGTTTTAGGTATGAAAACTCCCTAAGCCCTCTTGGCTATGAAAGAATTAGTTTAAAAAACCTGAAAGATACATAAAAGAGAACGATGGAAAAGACAGACGTTCAGACTACACGTCCTTCTAGAAGACCTTTCCCAATAAGTTTCTTCTGGGATTTTTCCCCTTTCATTTATTTTTTGAATTTCTCTGCTGTACTTCATTGGACTTCCTCTTGTCCCAGCCTGATTCTCAAATAATCATCCTTTCTTGACTTTATCTATGAAAATTTTTGCATTTAATGCACATTAAACTAAAGACTAAGTGAGTTTTTTGTTGCTGTCATGGTTGAGATTGAACCTATTTTTTTTCTCCTGTTCCATCGTATCCAAGACTTCCTTTCTCCAGTCTTGTCTTCAAAATTTTTAAAATTTCTCTTTCTGCACTGCAACAGCCCCCTGATCTTGTTGATCTAAATAGCGATCTAAACCCAAAGAGGCCAAACCAAATAAACTGGCAAAATAAAAATTCAAAGCAGCTCCCCAAACACCTTCCTCAAACACACAGCCGGAGTGTTTAGTTAACATTTGAATTAGGCACTGAAGGTCAACCATTCAGGCCCTGCTGGCACAAGTGGGTCGCTGGGAGCTGTGGCTGGGA
Source organism: Cyanoderma ruficeps (assembly GCA_008694505.1). Taxonomy (NCBI): domain Eukaryota; kingdom Metazoa; phylum Chordata; class Aves; order Passeriformes; family Timaliidae; genus Cyanoderma; species Cyanoderma ruficeps. The sequence continues at coordinate 1,279,495 of VZDJ01000084.1, read as the reverse complement.
GCTCTCCCTGCTGCCCTGAACCTTTGCTCACACATGAGGATCTCACAAAAGGCGTCTTCTCCTCTGCATCAGGTTTCTTTTCCCGGCTTCTCCACCATGGTTACCCATTCTCTTCACTCATATCCCTACTCCTCCCCAGTGATCAGGGTCCTTTTCCATGATGCTTGGTAATCCTTGTCTTCTCCTGTACCAGGAAAACTCCAGACCCCGGGCTAACCAAAGGGGCCTCATTTCCTTATGCCATAAAACAGCAGGAGAAGGCATGGAACAATGCCTCTATAAAAGGCAAGCAATGATAATGCAGTGGAGTAGCTTCCAGGCAGTATTACTCATCAAAGTAATTAATTACTTGAATAATGGATGAATTTGAAGTTTTAAAACCTTAAATTCAGTACCAATATTTTTTTTAAACTTAAGAAGCAAAATTCATCTAATTTAGTTAAAATTTAAAAATTATTACATTGCTAACAGGAATGACAATTTTTGCACTGAGTAATTCAGCATTGTAAGATAGTGATTTTTTTTTTTTTTTTTTACTAGCAGGTCTTTATTTCTCATTGTACTTGCAAGTACTACCACTTCTGTTCTGTGTAAGCAGAAAAAGAAGAAGAAAGCAAACAAGATCTACCATTCAGGCCTGATAGACAGTGATGCATGTAAAAGTGGGCAGTACTGCTCTTCCCCTCCTCTTGGCAAGAAATGCTAATGATTTAGGTTTTTTAAGGTCTCATGTCTTCATTAATACTTTCCATAACATTTTTTATGGCATTCTGTGAAATTAAAATCTAAACCCACAAGGTCTGCCCCCAAGCCTCTACCATAGTGGCTGGGGTACTTCAGCACTTTGGGTTCCTGTTGAGAATTTCCTTAGTGGTGGACCTGCTCCATCCCAAGAATGCTGACCTGCAAATGCTGCCCAGCTCTGGGCTTTTGTGAGTGCAACCCTCTCTCTGCAGAAATGCACCTTAGGAAGGAAGAGGAACACAAAACTGACCTCCATGTTAGGAATCAGGGGGTTCATATCGGAATTCTTAGCAAGTGCACCTCCCAGGAGGCTCTGCTTGACTCAGTAAGGATTCCTTTAGCACCTTGAGCTACCAACAGCATCTGCCATGTGCAATTCTTCCATCTCTAAGCTACAAGGTATTTTGTTTGGATTTTGTAAACCACATAAATAAGTAGTGGTTGGAATCTTATCTAATTTAAACTTTTTGTGGGTGAACAAGGGGGAAACAATGACAGTAAGGTTCCTTTCCACCTGATTCACCCAAACTGACCTTTGAGATGACTGCATTTACCCACTGTAATTTCATGTTCTTCTCTGTCTGGCTTCATAAGGCAGCAGCACCGCCTATCTGAGGGGGAATATGATCTTTGTGTGCTGCTGTTCAGGGCATACTTGAGGACACAGAGATTCTAGTGATCACCTTGTTCCCAAACCCCCTCTGGTGCAGAGCTGTCACAGGTGCACTGTGTGGCTATCCAGGTACTGGGCAGTGATGTCACATTCCAGCAGATTGCTAACCTCCTGCACAACCCTCAGTATGGCCCACAGGATTTGCCTGTTGGGTTGGCAGGCCAGCTAAAGGCTGCCTTTCCAGCAGTAGTCTACAGTTTAGGCAGTGTTTGTGGATTAATGTGTCCAGCTGTGGCCCTCAATCCAAGAGGATACATGCTGCGGGAGTCTATTTTGAAAGGAGAGATCCAGCAACGCTCAGGTGTGACAGTGGTGAGCAGAAGGATTGTCTTTCAGCTTCCTTCAGGTGTCTCAGAGCATGGTGGAGCACAAATGCTTCCCTTTGCTTACTTTTTCCAAGTCCTGGCTCTGTTTTTATGACTGAGCTGCCGAGGCAGGCTGGGGAGAAGGCAGGTATGCGATGTTGGGTGTAGGCATTGTTAACCAGGTTTTGAGCAGCATAACTCTGTTGCTTTTAAAGATGTTTTCCATAAACCCTGTAGAATTTGGTTTGTTTTGTCCTGTTGTTTGGGTTTTGTTTCTTTTTTTTTATTTTACGTTGTTATACAAAGGACTGTACAGCAAAACCACACTTGAGTAAAGTGCTGATGTATTCCTACAGCCATTCTTTATTCCCCTTCCACTGCAATAGCAGAAAAAGCTGGGGAAGCACAGGGCCAGTGCCGTTGTTAGGCTGCCCAGCTGCACCGGGGCGAGGGCAGCCCCACATCTGTCGTGTGCTGGGGGATGCGCTGCCAGAAACCGGAGCTCAGCTCTCTGCCAAGGGGAGCAGGGCCAGCACGCCGTGAGCCCAGGCTATTCTGTGAGCTCACACAGGCACAGAAAGCTGACAGGCAGCTCTAATCCACTCTGCTGGTACCCGTAGATGACAGAGCATCAGTGCAGGAAGGAAAAAAACCCTAATAATTGAAGTCACACACCATGCGGCGGGGTTGGTTCCTGAGAAAATGACAAACAAGGGCTCAGTCAGGACCACCTGAGCATGTGCCTGTCAGCTCAGTGGTAGCAAAAGTTGCCTGTATCTTATATTTATGTTATCTCCCCCTCTGCAGAAGGAGGTAATATGCCCTGAAATGGTGTATGTTACAGACACACTGTAGGAAGACATAGAATCCACACCAAGGGTGTAACATAAACATGTTTGGTGTGGGTCCTCTTTGATTTTGTCATATAGGAGCAGGCATGAGCCTTACATCTTAAGTGTTAATATGGGATTAACTTTCAGGAACTTTCTTAGATTAAATTTATAAGACAACACTACATCAGCATTACACTGGTGTCACTGCAGACATTTTTTGGTGACAAGCGAGGGGAGGCAGTGGAAGGAATACAAAGGTCAAATGTAAGTGCCCCGGCTAAGTGACTGCCACTTACTATGTGTCAGCATTATCCCAGGCACTGTGGGCCCTGACCCAGCTGGCTTCAGCTATTAAACCATAGTATTTAATAAAAATCACTGTAATCTGAGGTTTACTGTGCAGTGCCCACTGTCTGCTGGCACAAGCTTTGAAGGAGCGCAAGGGAAGGCTTTCTATCAAACACACTCGCACCCAAGTTCAAATTTACCATTTTTATCTTCAAAGCCCAACCCAAAGTAGGGAAGGGACTGCCTCACGCCTGGGAGATCATGACCTCCCATGACAGCTACATGCTTCCGAAACAATGGATCTGTCAGCCACAACAGAGAGACTTGGAAGTGTGGGAGACAAAGATCTCTAGGCAACTTGGCCCACGATTATGGAATGCCTGGAGGAGATCAAAACCACCACAAAACTTGCCACCTTCAAATCAAATTTAAAGACCATGGCTTTTTATTTGTGCTTCCCCCCAGTACACCATCCCCTCAGAGAAAAGAAGAAAGTCGGTGTAAAAGCACGTGCTTGTAGGGGTGGGCAGGCAGGAGGTAAGATGGAAATGTGGATCTCTTTAGCTGTTTGCTTGCACAGGAGGCGCTTGGGGTCAGTGAGGAAGAGTCTGATATACATATTCAGACACCTGACCATAGCTGGAGACATTGCTGGAACTTCTTACAGTGATACTTAGAGAGATGTCTGCTTTACAACGTTCTATACAGAGCCCTGTACCCACATCCTTATGAAACTACCTTAGGGGACAGACACTAAGTGTAAGTTGGGACTGAAAATGGAGCCAGTCCTGAAATACATGCCTGGAAAAAGCTGACGGTCAAGAGAACACCCCTAACTCAGCTTCAAGTCTCTGCTGCTAAGGGTGTATGTGGTTAAATAGGAACAGGCATGGGCCTTGCATCTACATTTCTGAATGCTTCCCAGGAGGCCCACTCTCATGGACACTTGACATTTCTCCTACATAAATTAAACTGAAGTGATGTCTATGCAATTTAGGATTAGAGGCTCCTCCCAGTGCCTCTCAATAGAAGTGCTGGCATTTGGTTATTAGTATTTCTAACGTGACATAGTGGGAAGAGCAACATTTTGTATACAAGAAATAACATTATATGTACAGATCTTCCAGGAAATTAATTGATTTTTTTCCCTTTGTAGTAGAAGAATAAATAGAAAATTGTGATACACTTCAGCAAGTGACTATCTTACTGGGCCATCCAGTCCTCAATTTCCTATACAATTTTTTAATATTTAAAATGTGTATCCCTCTTCAACATGTTTTGAGTAACTTATCTGTGTTTCACAGGCTTTGTTTATTCAGTCTTTTTTGACCAAATTACCCAGAGACTTCATTTTAGTTGCATATTTAATGTATTCTGAAAATGGGTCCTGAGAGCTGTCAGAACTATTTCACCTTATTTTTGTTTGCACCTTTTGATTAAACATCATATTCACAGAATCATAGAAAGGATTATTTAGTCTGGAAAAGACCCTTGAGATCAGAGTCCAAATGTAAACACATTAAACAATAAACAGGCATTCAGAGACAGCTTATTGTTTCATTATGAGCTACCTGTTTACACTCACAACAAGAATTAGTCATGTATGTAACACCTGAGAGTAACACCAGTCGTTCACATTTTCTCCCAAACATCAACAGCTACCATGTCCATTTTCCTGTGGCAGCAGCAGTAGGAAGTTCTTTGGTCACAATCCTTTGCTTAACCGTGTATCTGCTATCTTGCTCTGAGCCCCTTTATTAATACTTTTCCCAAAAACTTGGCAGATGCATCAAAGTGGCTGGGGGGGTGCACTGAAGCCTGAGAATGAAGAAACATTTTGTAGGGGTGTAAATGAAAATATGTACATCTCTGAATAAAAGACATTGACGGAAGATGGGTGTTCTGTGCTTGAGATTAGGAGGAGGGTGTTGCAGGAACCGTGCAGATTAGTAGTGGGAAAAGGGGAGAGAAAGGAAAATAAATCACCTTGTCTAGAGACCCCTGGGTCTCTCCCCTGGACCATCAATATCCACTTCCTGACTGCTCCAGGAGACTTGCTCTGGCCTGTTCTCCAGAGCTGCTGAGATGTCTTGAGTCATCCAGCTTGACCTGTACCATCAGCTGCTCACTTCTCTGAGTAAAAACATCCTCTCATGTCAGCACAGCTGTTGGTTTGCTCATAGGAAATAAAGGCTGCTCAGGACAGAGCACTGAACTGAAGTATTAAACTAGTACAGAGCCACAGATGTCTCAAGAGAAAGGTTTCGTTTACCTACAGGTTTGCACGTTCTTGGAGTTCCTTTAACACACTACTAGCTAGCAGTAATTTCATCCAACTAAACTCTTCCTCAGGGTTATGCCCATTGGCGACATCCCAAACAATCTCTTCCACTTCCAACTGTAGGGTCACCATTGTGTACAATTCAGTTTCAGAGGACTTGGTAGTAAATGCACGACGAGATGCACTGCAGAATGGGAGTAGCATTTCCCACAATTGTGGGGTTTGAATTGCTAACAAGACAATCATGCTGAAGTCACAGGTGGCAGAGGTGGCTTGCTACATATCACTTCTACGCTGATCCATGGAGATATCCCTTTCTATCTTTCTGATTTTTTTTTGTCTTAGACTGCAGCTAAATTAAATCAATTTTCCTCAAAATGAATTCTTAGGTATTGATAAAACTGATTTTTTTTAAATAGCTGTGAATAGAAAATAATAGTGAATGTCTGTCACACAGGTAAATTGCTCAGAGTTTTCACCAGCCACCACACTATTTACCCCTCTCTCACCAGCAGTCTGCAGGGTGCTTTGCTTAACTACAGACAAACCTCAGGATTTTCAGCCATGTAGAAAGAGCTAAACCACAAAAATCTTTTTTTAGTCAGTACTTTACCTGGCAGACCTCTTTAATGAAAGGTTTAACTGTGTGCAGACATCAAGCCTGTGAAACCTTTGCCTATAGAAAGACACCAGATTTGTTTCAACCTGCTCCTAATCTTTGTATTCCCAGGGGTGATTCTGGATTGAGCTCACCAGCTGGGCTTTAATCGTTCTGTATCTGAATGATGGCATTCCTCTGTATGGGGATGGCAGAAGCAGGTCACCCTCTCCAATCCTTCCCTGTTAATCCCTTCCATGTGACTAATCCCACTCCAGGTGTAGGTGGTGGCCAGGCACCAGAGCTGGTGGACCACTGGCAGATTCTTTTTGCTTGTTTGCCTGTTTTTGCTGCATGGTGTTTTCTTCTTCCAGAGGAAACTAAATTCCTGTCAGGTCTGGAATGCCTACTTTGTATGATGACAGCCTTCTTTCCTTTTTATCTCTGAAGAGTCCCAGAGCAAGGGAATTGTTTGGATGTACAAAGCATTTCTTTTACAGAAGAGAGATGCTTTTGCTTGTAGGCTGTGATGCAATTCGGCTTTCTGCAGTATTAGTTTCCACTCCCTTTGTTTTTCACTGTCAGCAAGTGTTACTGTGTATACTACACCACATTTTCCTGTCTGTGACCAAGGATTTCTGTATTGGCCAAGGATAGAAATAATAGTAAAAAAGGTCTTGGTGGCCGTGGGACTTATTCTTTTCAAAAAGCCCACTCCCATGGCAACAAGGCCTATTAGAAGGTAGCAGTCTTGTCACCACAACTTTAAGTCCTAATAATTCAACCAAAAAGATAAAACGAAATGTGGCAACTTTATCTTGCTCAATCTCTTGCATAAAGTCATTTCTCAGAAACTTGATCAGTGGTAGAGACAACAAGCATTTAAAGGGGAGAGGCTTTGAGAGGGGAAAAATCCATTCACATCCGAGTTTTGAAAGATGAGTGAAAGATGGAAGAAAACATGATATTAGAGCAATCTTTTTGCTTCTCTTGCACAGTGAACAATTGACCCAAAGTTTAGGATTTTGAGATTTTTTTATGATTAATAAGCCAGCTGGAGATTTGAAATTTACCTTCTGTGTGAAAGAACATTTGCTTTATGAAATAATTTATTGATTGCAAATACTTCTGCCAACAAAGAAAGAAAGAAAAGAAAAAAAATCAGAAATATTTTTGATAAAAGCACTTATATCTTGTTCACAGATCCTTTTTAAAAGTGGCCTCTACTTAAAATGTACATTAGTTCCTATGGACCAGCAACAAGATTTCCTGTGTCTGTTACCTGTCCTGGCTTCAGAATAATTGCATGAATGTAATCAACAGTATGGGTTGGCTTTAGGAGTTTTTTAGGAGTTCAGGAAAGATTTATCAATTATAAGTGGCTTTTGCCTAAATTTTTGCATGTAATAAAGAAATGCCAGTTTCTGCCCCTGTCACAGTGACAAGTCTGGGTGTTACCATGGTTCAAAGTGGTTTGAGCTGAATGAAAGTCAGGATGGGGCACTACTCCCGTACAAGATATACGGAAATTTAATTTTTGATGTGAAACCCATCACGGGCTGCTAATAAAGTTGTTAGGAGTCAAATGTGTGGGGTTGAACTCAGGGTGTTTTGGGAATGAGGGTGGGACTTGCTTGTCCCAGAGGAAGTGGGGAAGAAACTTGCTGCAGTGCCAGCAGGGACTTATCTGTGAGAGGCTGGCAGAGCCATTGCTTCAACAGAGCTGCCTGCTCTCCAATTTAAACTGCTGTAGGTGGGAAGGCCACGGGCCTTGTAGGCTGCTGTAGTACTGCAGTCACCCTGGAGAGCACAAAACAGGCTGGTGAAGCAGGATTTGGGAAACCAAGCAGAATAAGACATGCAGAGGAGTGAAATGGCAAGCACAGAGGCAGAGGTGTTTCACAAGGCTCTGGCTCTCCTCCCCAAAGCAAGTTGTAATGAAGCTCTGCTCTCGGTGCAGTCTGTAGCCCACATGCTCTCTCTTTTGGAGTTTGGTTGATAAAGCAAGAGAGAAACCTGAGTGGTAATCCCACGGGAGGGCTGTGGTTTATCTTTCAAAATGGCTGAGAGGTGCACACAAAATGAGCTGAAGTGTATTTTTCACTGTCTTAAAAAGGGAAAGAAATTGTGACCACTTTGGTCGATGAATTCTAACGTGTGTGCCTGGTATGGAAAAGAATGCAGCAGGTAACAGAAATAATCACAAAGCCAAAAAGCTGCTTTCCTTTTTACTCTGAAACTCTCCTTTTTGGTACTGGGTACATCCTTGCATGAGGCCAAGTTATTCTGGGACTGGATCTCCTTTCAGAGATAAGGGCAGAGTAATTTGTTTCCCTTTGATGGGAACATGGGTTAAAACATTCTTTGCCAGTACTAAGATCTTTCTTTGTTCTTTTGTTGGTATAATCAGAAAAAGGACTAAAAGACCTTTTAGTCAATAATAAGAAACTGCCAGCTTCTGAAATTCAGTTTTGTTTTCCCTCTGAGGGTAATATCGTGGCAGTATTTTGTGTTTTAATGGGCACAAATATCAGTGCCCTCATGCAATGTGAGCCTAGGTTAAGTTCTTTCCTAAATGAGCAGGTAACTTCAAACTTGGCTGCTCTAGTGATATGGATAAACTTCTATTTTCACCAGTTATTTCTGATCATTTATCCTGGATATTAATTACTGTATACCAAACTTCCACAAACCTGTTAATATCTGATTTTCAGTAAATTTTTGTCAAGTACTAGATTTGATATCTGCAACCGTTTATTCTAGTGACTCAAGTGAAAACCTCATAGTAATCTTTGTCAGAAAATTCAGACTGTTTTGCACTGGAGAATGGATTGCTTTAACCCTAAGCAATGTTGATGCTAGCATGACTTTAGAGGCTGTGCTCCTGAGTCAGGCTGCCGTGTGTGCCTGCAGAGAAACTTGCAACACTTTTTGAGATGTGGCATAGGGCTGGTTTTTTCCATTTTTCATACTTTGCTTTGCTGCTGTCAGTGGGTAGTGAACTGCTCCTTTGTATTGAATGCCTTGCACGGAATGGTTAAAAATGTGTTTGCTAGTGCAAAAAGGCAGGAAGATAAATAAAGGGCACATGACTCCTGTTTCCAGTGGATTCTCTTTGAGCTGGATTGGTAAAAGTTGAACTGCCATATTTGGTATGAGCTCAAAAGAACACCTAGTTTGAGTTGTTATATGTATTTCAGTGAATAAAAAAAATTAAACTGGTTTAAAGAAAAAAAGTAGTAGTTTAGAAAATTATTTGAAATAATGAAATTGAATTTGCAAAGGTGTAGGGTTGTTTTAAGAGACAGCTAAGGGAATGATGGAAAGACACAGAATTCTCTCTTTCTAGTGTCAAAAATTCTTCATGCTGGACTACATCTTTCCAGTCATGGGGTTTTCCCTCGAGAGGTTACAATGTTTTTGTAATGTCATTTATTGGAGCAGAATAGTGCAAGAATTACAGTGTGTGAAAAGGAAATCAAGCTTAGCAAATGCAAGGCTTTTGTTGTTTTCTTGCCTTGTGTAGGGATGTAGAAAACAAAAGGACAATTACTGAGGGCTGCTGTGCTTATTACAGCAAGGTAAGGCTGGTAGCTGGTGAAATAATGCAGGTGGGGAAGGGCATTGTGGCCAGCTCCCGTCCTCTCACCTCCTGTGTACAGCGTCCCACGGCACAATCCATGCGGCACCCTGTGGATGTCACACCAGACATGCACTCAAACGCGTCTGCTTGGAAAAATCTCAGAAATCCATGGCTCTCAGGACAGGAAAGACAACCAAGCTGTTATGTGGAGTAACAAGAGCTCCTCCTGGCTGGGGCGCTTCTGTAAATCGGCGTATAAATCTGCATGTGAATTTTTGTATAGCGTTTAGTAGTGGTGGGGAACTGCTGTCTCGCTGAAGGCCGTGCTATTTATAAACAGATAAGAAATCAGGGATTCAGAAGGCCATAAAAGTAGCTTTCTGCCCCGCATAGCTGTACAAATTGAATTAAAGGATTTTAGCACAGATCATTAAGTCAGTTGGGCAGCAGACATGAACAAGACTCCTTCATCATAGCACTGCACGTCACCTTCCACCAAGTCCTCTGCTGTTTCCTTATACATTATTCTTTTGTAGGCTTTGTTGTTGTTTTTCCAAACTCGACAGGAGATCACACAAATACCAACGCCCACGCACAAGGTATGACTTGAGTTACTGTCGCACCCTGGAGAGTAATACTCCTTGCTGGTTTTACATGTCCCTTCTCTGTGAGGATTTCCACGTGATGCTGCTGAAACAGAGCAACCAGGAGGCAGGAACAATGTCCCTCTATACGCTGCTGGGCCCGCATTGTTCTGCGCAGAGCCCGCTGATGAACGTGAGATGGCAGAGTCATCGTCATTAGGCGGAATTTAATAGCGAATCAAAGTTCGAGGGGAGAATAGGCCGATCTCAGCTTCAGCCTCCCTTGGGCCCTGCTGAAAGATTAGAGGGAAAGAGTAGGGCCTTGCTAAGTTGAATGTATCAGATTGTTTTTCAGCAATAGTTACGCCTGTTGTAAACCCCTGAGAAACACCCAGTTTAACTCTTTGGAAAAAAGCATCCCGCAAAGTCTGGGGGAGAGGGCATGTAACAGAGGGAAAGGTGATGTTTGATTTTGTTTCTCTGCTACTCATTGCAGAGAGAATAATTTCATGGTTCAGAAATTCTAGGTTGCATAAATCAAGCTGCGATCTTCCTTAGGAGATGACATCTCCAAAATTTAGTGCACATATGCGACTCGAAGGAGCTAGGCTCTGGGAAGACTGAGAGTACAGTTTTCCTTGTTTTCAGTGTGCTTTTTCCATTCCAAATGCTTTACCACCGGAAGATTTTGTTTAAATTCTCTGTCAACTTTCCACATCACTTCTCAAAGTGCTCTAGGTGGGGTGTCTGAGAGCTGTCACCACAGGGCAGAGAAGGAGTTAATGCAGAGTGTGAAGAGGGGGAGTGACCCCAGGAAAGTTCCCCTCCCAGCACCTGTACCTCGGGATCAGACAAAGCTAACAATAAGAAAGCAGAACGCTGTTAGGTGATCTTCCTCCTGTGGTGCCCGAAATGTCACTGGGCACTGGCTCCTCGCCTCCTATTTCCAGCTTCCTTTCAGTCAAGGCTCTCAGTTAAAAGACAGATGATGGCACCTCTTTGTATCAGAGCCTGCTGATCAGCTGGGTTGTCCCAGAAGTTTTATTCTGTTGTTAATGCCTTGGGATGTGTTATGTAGCAGCGATAAAATCGCTACAAAGAAAGCTAAACATAGGCCAGAGAGATCTCCACATAGATAGAGATGGGGGAAAAAAAAAAAAGCCAACAAAATAGGCAAAACTGGACTTGGGGCCCCTTCTTCTCCTGGTCTGCCCAGGAGCCTGATTTCCCTGGCCTGTGCTGGGGGCTGTCTCCAATAGCTCCCTGCAGTTTCACCCTGTTCCTTGCAGTAATTTGGGCAGCTTCTCATAATCCAGTAAGCATCCTCCTGAAATCTCTCCAGAGCTGTTTCTGTGGTTTCTTTGGCCATGTCAGCAGGGACACTGGGACGTGACCTTTCTTCCTTTGCCTTCTTAGGGGGAAGCAGAAGCTCTTGAGGATGCAAGGACATGTTGGTTTGGATTTTTTTGGTTTCTTTTTTGGTGAGTGGGATTTTTTTTTTTTTTTGTTCAGGAAATAGACAGGATTGGAATACATTTGGGGTTTTGTGGATGCTTATCTTAGCTGGGTCTGTTTAGGCTGTAGGTGCCAATGCTTTGCAGTGCTGCTCTGTCTTGCAATGTTTATTTTTTTTTATTTGATACCAGGCATTTCTCTCCGTTCACGCTATTGCAGAACCTGAATTTTTGAGAATAGCCTTGGAACTTCTGCTTTCAAACCTCTTCTCCAAATGTGTAGCAATCTCTCTCTTAATCCTCCTTTCCAAGACACCCTCAGTTTTGTGACCAGAGGAAAGTTATCAAATAAGAAACTATATATCTTCAGGATACTTCTGGTTTTAAATCCCTTGTTCTTGCTGGAATAGAATCCCCGTGTTTGAAATGGACAAGTTACTGGTCTGAGTGAGGACAATATCCCCTTCTGTAACATCAGTGGCCCACAGTGCCAAACCAGACATCCTCACTGCATTCAGCCTGGGACTTCCCTGCTCACTGACTTCTCCGTTTCCTGATGTATGTCATTCTCCACTCGCCTACAAGTCTTCCCAGCAAGTCCAAAATCTCATTTTTTCAGCTCAGCATGTTAAAAAACAAACAAACAAACACAAAAAAATGCAACAGAAACAACCAAGACTTTATTGTGCTCTAAATGTTTTCAGGGTCTCAATGAAATTCAGCTTAGCTCACCTCAAGGTCTTTGGTACACTGCAGGTACATCTGCTGGCCCAGCTAGCACTGCCTGTACTGCATGGGCTGCCTGCCTGAATGTTGGAGTGGATTTTAGCCCAAAATGTCTTATAAAATGGTTACAGATTGTGTTCTCTGAGTCAAAGCCACATCTCACAAAGGACCTTTAACTTAGAGAGAGTCAAAGCACACTCACCTGGGAAAAGGGTTTGAGCCAAGCATTTTAGAATAAGAGACCCAGGATACAAAGGGCACCACAAATAATTGCAACATTAGTAGGCAGAAAACTGTAGCTAACCATCCTGTCCAGAGAGGCATGACTTTGAATGCTGATCAAGGCTATTTTGTCTTGCTGACCGCTGATAGTTTGGAGAGGTAGACTCATGGGAGTCTTACTAAACCACTAACTCACCATGACTGACCCCAGTGTATCAGCCTTTCACACTACATGACTCTGAGCCAGCAAGCTTGAGTTTACTGATGTGTTTCAGACTAATTAAGATTGGCTTTCTTTAGCATTTCTAATGAAATCCTACCTCCCCAGAAGTATGTGTGCACACAAAAAGAGACCCCAAACGAAAACCCAAATGAAACAAGATGAGCTACACAATAGTGACAAACTATTTTCTTTCTTTGCTTTATTAACCAGCATAAATGTCGAGTCTCTCTCTTAAACAGCCTTAGGCAGCACAGACGTTTTTTTGCTAATACAATGATGAGAAAAAAGAATGCTCCCTATTTTCCCCAGAAGAAACACTGTCTCTGCAGTTTGAGTGGCTTTCCAAATTGAACCTGAAAATTGAAAAGCAGTCAAAGCATTTAGGGAAACATAAAGGTTTGGGGACAGTTGATGTTTAAATAAATTCTTCCGTACGATGAGAATTGTATTTTTTATTTCTGGGAGGCTACTTGACAGAATGCAAAATGAAAATATTCTCATGCAAAAATATACTGATTCTCTGACAAAATTTTAAAGCCCATCCTACATGCACGGTCATTACCAAATATTCAGAAATTAAGTGAGAGGAAATTTGAAGTTGATTGCCTCCTTTAAGAAATGTGATCTGCCTCCAACGTTTTTCTTGGTTTTGTTTAAATTTCTGTGAGGAAATTGGGCAGCAGGGGAGCCTTCCTCTCCCAACATGTGTGATGAGCAAGAGCAAGCATAGGGATAGTGCCCTTGAAGTGGGATTGTCACACACACTTGCTCTAATGCAATTGCAAAGACAGCTACAAAAGTGGTCTTAGGGCTACTCTACTTGGCCCAGACAGTTCTTGACAGTTTGAGACAGAAGATGGAGAGTTGTTTTCTGCTGGCTGAATGCGTGCAACCTGGGAAGACTCTCAAGACCTATGCCAGAGATTTGTGCTCTCAGAGATATTTCGTGCCCATAGCATCAAACAGGAAAGGCTTCTCCACCTGTATAGTGTGACCTGACATCAAGCTTGCAAAATTTGACTCACTCATTTAGGAAGGGTTCTCATAAAAACCAGTTAGGCAGACATAAAAGTAAACAAATTTTCCACTGTGTGTGTTTGTGTAGGCATTTGCATGTATAGAAGCAGTATAGAAAAACATAGTTATCTATTGTATAGGGTACTGATGGGTGATTACCTGATTACTGATTGCTGATCATTAGTGCTCTGATTGCTAGGCTTTTGTGCTGTGTAGCTGGTCCCCATACCTATAGTACCATTCTAAGGAATAAGGCTGGTGATATTATATGAAAAAGCGCACGTTAAGTATTTTTAAGGCAAGAGCTGCCATGAAATACTTGATATCAGAACTGAAAGCTTTTTTTGTTTTCTATGCTATTAGGAATACTACTATAGGATGCCAGGACCCACATGTGGTCTCTCTTCCCTTCTCTGTCCCTAAGTATATTGTAAATTGAGATAGGGGAATAACCATGGTCCCACCACGGCATTTGAGTTCTCAGTTCATGAAAAGCGCACTAGACATTGCCGGTAAATATTGTTCCTTAGAGTTTCAGAACAGAGAATAGAAACCTAAAAGAGTAAAAATGAAAATTTGTCCCGCTTGTTGCAGTGAAACCAGAGAGTTATAAAGGACCTCTGAACAATATTGAGTTTGGGGTAGCACAATCACATCACAAAAGATTTACCTTCACTCTGCAAACTCAATATAGGGCAATAACAATCTATTACAAGCAGAGCACTACAACGTCAAAGGAATATTTAAAAGAACTAGACAGAACCTTTAAATCACAAAAATTGAGTTAGGTTGTCCCAGAGGAAATACCCTGGGGACAATTCCTAGCAGGGTTTTCTAGAGGTGTTGTTCAATTACCAAAAGTTGCATCCAATGTGTATCTTAAACATAACCAGTAATCTGTCCGCTTCAAAAAACCTAGGGGACAGCAAGCAAAAGGCACCAGTTCTAAACAAATTATTAGAGTGGCAAAATGATAATTGTCATGTGCATGCATGTCCATGTGTCCCCTAGCTCAAAATAAGGGACTCTGTTGTAAAGCCTCTATCTGCACCAGTAGTGGAAGTAAGACACGAGATGTCACAGACGCCATTCCCTAAGTGGGCAAGTCAGCCTGCACAAGAAAGAGGTGGCATACATGCCACATGTCTCTGAAAGTGTAATTACAGCAGTGACAAAAACAGCAGGTGTAGTGAAGCATGGAGACAAGAAACATACCACCTTTCCAGGCACAATTCCTGTTGATGCTCCTTTTTCATTTGCTCTTTACTCACGCCTTACCTAAGGATTTATGAAGCAGTTAAACTGTTATATAAGGATTTATATAACTTGGTAAACTGTTGAAAGTAACTGCCACTGGTGTTGCATCAAATATCTCTTTTTTTCCTGGAACATAACTTCTTAGATCCTCCTCTAGCTGCCTGTTCTGCACAGTGCAAGAGTTCATGGCTACAGCTAAGGAGGCATTGCTCCAAAGAGATGGGGTCATCTGAGTTTCAAGAGAATCTGTTCCTGGCTGTAGTGGCAGGGTTGGCCTCAGGGATGCTGTAGGACACTGCAGAAGTCATGTCAGCTGCTCGTGCCCTCTGAGGGCCAACACAGGGACAGCATGGAATGACCCAGGGTGGGATGATGAGCCTGGATCACAGTGTTCCTGGAGCAGTCATCCTTTCGGAAAAATCCCTCAGATACTCTTTTCTGGAGTCTAAACCCCACCTAGTAAATTACCCACTGACTATGCCATTTATTATAATTTGCTGTTAAGGTGCTGTGCTAAGTTCCTTTGGGGCATCAATACAAGGTCCTACTACAGCCCTTGACTGAGGGCATATGTTAGATTTTATTTAGCCTGCAAGGCAGTCGTGCCACCACTCTTTGCACTAGTTGTAAACCACTTTTTCAGTCAGTAATGATGAGAAATGAGACAAAGCTAATGCCTATTACCCTCCTTTTCCAGATGCTGCAAGATGAGCAAAAATGAGTGTGATCATAATATTGGTAAAACAGAAACCAGTAATGAATAAACTGTTTGTCTGCTGATGAGAAAGCAGTATTATCAAGGAGACACTTAGCCTCCATAACTTCCATATAGACAACTGCCAGATTAACTAGATGCTGATATTCTGCAAACATTCAGCAAAGAAAATCAGATTCAAGAAGGTGAGCACAACAAAACAACCTTCTCCACCTGTGTCTCACCAGTACCTCCGCTCTAAGGTGTAACAGAGTATGTATAGAGTCATTAAGGAGGTAAAATAGGAACCCACATTTCAGGAGAATTTGATTCCAATTAATGGAAGGGACAGTTGAGTACTTAACGAAACTGCCTTCAAATCAAAGGTAATTCAGAGCAGGTCACTGGATTGGGTTAACTGCAAAAAGCCTCTTGCTTAAATCCCCAGGTGATACCTGACACACCCAAGCATTAACTTTTTAGATGGGAGTACAGAAGATAAACTCAGAGTCACACAGTAGTCTCTTTGCATTTGGCCCAAGAACCAAGCTTAAAAATACAAACAGGCTGTCCTGCACAGAGCGTAAAATGCTTAAATGTCAGAACAGTATTGTTAGGGCTCTATCTGTATGCATAGCAACTATCGTGTGTACAGCAGAGAATAGAGCTGCCTTCGTGAAGGCAGGCAGGAATAAAAGCCCCGTATCCTGTTTTAACCATTCCCAGGTGGCTTTGAGAAAAAAAAAAAATCTTTAGAATTAAAATGTTATTGACCTCAGTGACACGTGTATTATGTCTCTCAAGGCCAACAGTAAATATACAAAAAGTTTATGTAAATATATATGTTTAGTGAAAGTACGAGTCAACAGAAAAAGCATTCCCTTAATAGTTGCTGAAAAACTTTGCCTTTTCAGGAGGGCATTGAGAGAGTTTTATTAACTTACACTTTTTTCCATGTTCTTCAAAGGGACCATTGTAGGACACTGGGCCACACAATCCCATGTCTTTACACTGTAATGCATAGGAGAGGGGTGGGCAGTGCAAGAAGTCAGGTTGTTCCCAGATGTCTGTGACAGAGCCAGGTACTGCTGTAATACATATGTTTAGGTACTACAACAAGTGTTTTCTGTCCTGAAAATGGCCTGGGTGCACCAGGAAAGGCTGCCTGTGATGCATATTCATCTCTCCTGACCCAGGTGCTTTGGGTAAACAGAGATGTCTCTCCTTTTCCGTGGGTCTCTGCCGGTGCCCCGTCTCATGAGGCTGCAGGCAGCTGTTGTACACAGTAACATAGGCAGTACCCATCACAGAGGTGCATAATTAACCTGTAATTACCTCCCTGAGCTGGGCAGTCTCGTGCACACGTTCAGCCTGAAGCAGAAGTGGGGTGGATTTGTAGGTTGGTGGTTGAATTCGCTATTGCAGCACAACAGTGTCTTCCCCTCTGCGAACGGGCTTCTGGAGCATGCCTCTCCCTAGATGGTCACTTCCATTTGTGGGACCACATGAAGGCAAGAGGGATTCCAGAAACAGGCCCTGGAGAAAGCTTGGCATATCTAAGGGAAGGTATTTAAAGGAACATCAAGTGGAAAGGGAGACAGCATTGGTGGTTGCATTCATTTTGTTGTTATGCATGGAAATTTCCTTAGAAGGATCTGGGGGAAATAAAAAAAAAGAACGATTCATTCAGAAGCATAGTTACCTTAAATTCCTGAAAGGAATGATTTTGGTACTTACCTATTTATGGGAATGCATCTGCTCTGAGAGGAAGAGGAACAAAGAGAACTGCTTCAGCAGCAAGAAGGGAACATGGGAATAGTCACAGCAAAGTGCTGTTAGAGAAACCTAGAGCAGGTCTGGCAGTACCTCTCTTAGAGGTCTGGAACCTTCTGGAAAGTAACTCAGGAAGGAGATGTGATGGGCAAGGTGACCTCCTTAGTCAGAAAGAACTTTGGTCAGAACTCGGAACAAAACTTCTGAGAGAAATTACTTTAGGTGAACAAGGTCTGCTTTAGTCTCTGTTCCTTCTTACCTTCAGCTTTGATCTCTGCAGTGTTTAAAGCAAAGGATGTCTTTCCAGAAGATGTCCTGAGGATAGCCATAACTCTCAGGGAAGAAGCTAAAGTGTTTGATGGCTGGTTTTGTAAATATATGATTGGTTTGTGTGAAATACCTGGTGGATTTATTCCCATTGTATAGTTTTGTTTTGCCTATTT
Source organism: Cyanoderma ruficeps (assembly GCA_008694505.1). Lineage (NCBI taxonomy): Eukaryota > Metazoa > Chordata > Aves > Passeriformes > Timaliidae > Cyanoderma > Cyanoderma ruficeps. The sequence continues at coordinate 1,261,797 of VZDJ01000084.1, read as the reverse complement.
GCAGCTTTTCAATAATAAGTTACTGGGCAGATGCAAGACAGTGAATCTAGGTCTGTGTAAAACTGAAAACAGAAGAATTCGGTCTTTTTGTCTTCCCAGAATGAAGTTTGTAAGTTGTGCTGCAAAAAGATTGAGCAATCAATCTTTCTATTCTTGAAGTACTGGTTCTGTAGACTCAGCTGCAATTGGCCAGACCAGTATAACCAAAACAGAGAGAGAAAATCTAATGAGCTTTGTACTTTGTCCTGAATCAAGGACAACAATGGATACAGGGAAATGGTGAGGATTTACCAGTCCCCCAAAAGGACCAAGTGAATTGACAGAGGACAGTCCTGGGCTGCTGAGAAAGAAAGAAGACAGTGGCCAGATATATGATGTATTGGTCAGAAGAGAAATATCTCCCCTTCCACTTGTTAAATCTGACTGTAGCTTCTGTCATCAGTAATTCTGAAGTACAAACTTTTTGTCCTCTAGAACTAGGCTCCTTTTGAAACAACATGAAGCCAGAGACCCAACTGCAAGTAGACTATTGAAGGACAGAATGTTTCTCCACCAATATAAAAAGCATCCCTTCTTATCATGACTGTTGGCAGGAACTGCCTTCCCTGGGAAATAAAGGGTATGTTAACAAAACCCCTCCAGACCTTAGAGAGCAGTAGGTAGGGTAGGTCTTCCCCATCTATAAATTCTCATAGTGCTTTCGTTTTCACTTCTGTGATGCTAATGGTTTCCCTCTCTAATTTCTCAGCTAATTAGCCTATCTCTTCCCTGCAGGTTGGGGGAATAAAAACATAGCTCCTGCTGGAGTTCTCTGATGTTTGGGCAGACATCTTGAGAACATAGATCAAACTGATAGTAGGCTATTTTATAGGGCCTTAAAAGCTACTAAGAAACAAGTAAGGCCCATTAGACTTTCTGTCATGCATATGATGAGAAAAATATACCAGCATAAAATCCACTTTATTGTCCTGCCATGACAGCAGCAGCTATTGTGCTGGGAAGCCTTTTGGACGGTAGCTCTACCCTAGTGTTTCTGCTCTGCTGGCTGGTGAGGTTTCGGGGATGGCATCCAAACAGAGAGGCTTTGTGATAGGCTATCAGTGACCCGTGAGGAGTACAACACACAACCCACTGGTTTGACATGAAGGAGAAGCTCAATAAAAGCAGAGTGACCTCTTTCAGTTTCCCATTTCAAGCCTTAACATTGACTTCCTTGCACAAAGATTGGCTTGAAGAGCTGGTACCACGTTATATTCCAGGCTCTTTTCAATGTGAGCAGAGCTTATCTGGTCTTCTTTAGGGGCATTGCTCCTTTGCACTTTCCTCTCTGATATCTTTAAACAAACAGGAGAAAATACTGCACTTTGACAGGGGTCCATGTTCACTTCATACTGCAAATATTTCTCATCGACTGAACTAGAAATTAATGGCATATTACATTTTCTGTCTGAAGTACTATTTTTTTAGTCTATAAGGAAAACAAGCAATTGCTTGTTTTTTGTCTTCAACAAATTGCTAAATAATTATTTGCCTTTTAAGAAAAACTACTCTGCAGTTGCAATTTATGTACTAGAGAACCTGGGACACCTTATAGAGTGTCACAATCTGTGCCTGCAAGACTAATTCTCAGAGGTGTCTCCCAAAGCTCCCTGTAAAAGGAGCTGCTGTTACTGAGGTCCAGCTGACACTATGGTGGGAAATTCAGAAGTCAGCATGAAGTCACCTGCACCAGGATTTGCCACAGCAAATAAACCTCCAGAGTTAGCCCTTCTTTTACTCTCCCAAATGGAGGGTGTGTCCATGGAGCACAAATGATCAGAATTACCACTCCCATCATTCTTCCTGGTAACATTAAATTCTCTTTCATTTTGGTTTGTAACCAGAAATGTCTGGAAAGTGCCCAGATTGGTGAATCTGGATTAATTGAGGAGTTTTTTTTATTATTCATGGACAATGGTTTTTACTTTCATAGTTGAATTTCTGTCCTTAAAACTCTCTAGCCATGCAAAACACCCGGGGATGCTAGATACGACACATACATCTCTGAGGCGTGCTCAGAAAAGACCTGATGGCATGGCCAGTGCCTGACAGCTGCTCTTAGCCTTAATTGCTTATCTTCCCAACAGATTTCCAGATTGTTGTGCAATTTCTCCTGCCCCTTCTGCTGTGTTTACACCATTGTGGCAGAGGGGGTTTATATGAAGCTCCTTACAGAGCTATTTTGGTTTATTCCAGATGCAGTCTAAAGGTGGTAGCCGATAGGCAATGTGCTTTTTTCCTTGCAATCCTGATATATTATCTTAGCCCTGTTCAGATCTCACCAGCCTGGCAATCTGGGACTCAGTCTGGATTTCTGCATGTGGCAATGTGAGCTACACTCAAATCTACACTTCCATTATGTCTCTGAAATATGCTTTAGTGTTTTTTTTTAATTCAGTATCACTAATAGTGTTTCCCTATTGAGAGTGTTTTCTGCACATAATGAAGAATTCACCACTTGATTGCCTATATGAGCAAAGTGTGATATGCTTTTTGGAAGTTGTTTTACAATTAATTTTCCATAAGTCTGTGTTTAAAAATACTGGTTGTTTTGCTCCATGACAAACTGTTGGTTTGTTCAGATTGAGCTTCATAACAGAACAAGTCCATATTTCTAGTAAAACTTGCTGGAATTTATGCCATTCTTTAAAGACAAATAAGTCTTATATGTACTTCACTAGTCATCAGAGGCCAGTTTATAATAGTACTCTTCAAGAGCATCTCTGAAAGGTATTACAGTTTCAAATGACTGCCAACTCCCCCTATTCTCAGACCAAACCACAGAAAACCACCAGCCCTTACTTACTGTTTTATTACTGTAGTTTTTATCTACAAATGCTAGATCTACATTGGTATTTTCCCCTAAAACAAAATCCAAAAACAAACTCAGGAAAAAAAGGACAAAGGAAAAACACTCAGACTTCTCTGTTCAAGGCTGGATTAATAAAGCTATCTGCTTTTCAGCCAGCAAGTGCCTGTGGAACAAATGTGGGAGTGTGTATCCTCTGTAGCCACTGCTCCCCAGCCCATTCTGTCTGAGATCAGTCAGAGCAATGCAAAATCCTGGGAATCCAGGTCCTTCTGGGTTCTGTCTGAAAGCTGCCATTGCCTTCACAGTCACTGCCTGTTCTCTTTCCAGACTGTGCATAGCTTGGTTAAACTGTTACCTGTGCACAGGCATTTTTCTCACTTAAACAGAGATGAATTCTGTAAGTGATGAAGCTGGCTCATAACAGAAGCAAAACTGCTCTGACGTGGGTGATCAATCACACAAGTTAATCCATGCATAAAAACTGAGATTCAGCTCTTAACTATACACTGGCCACAATCTCTGACTTTAATTTGCATTTCTTAGTTATAGAAATAGGAATCTTAATTTCAAAAGTGTTCATGTTATTTCTTACACTGCTCCTGAGGCTTTAAGAGGTGCCCTTGGTTATTTTACACACAGGGTGTTTCTGATCTCTGCAACATTCTTTTACTTCAAATTCTTAACAGTCCCCAACCAGAGTTTCAAACAAATCAATAAAACACATAAACAGTCAAGGCAGAAGGTGAACTTGGTATCAAAAAATCCTGGTTTGTGTGTAAGCAGTTTGAGGGTAAATAGTTTTTGTTTCGATCAGAATTGTGTGTTACTCTTAGTCCATTTCAAATGTTGCTTTATTGTAATTTGCATTATTTATGGTGGATTTTTTTTTTTAACACCCTGCAACTTTCCTTATGATTTAAAAGCAAACTTTTCTTTTTGATTTGAGCTGCTGGTAGAAGGCTCTGTCTAAGGGTGAGAATTAATGTCGACTGGCCCATCCCCTGCCAGGCTGTGCTGACTCCCTCCGCCGTCCCTGCAACCTCTCCCATGCTGCTAAGGTCCATGTCAGACAGGGCCCCCTGACATGTTCCCCTTTCAGTCACTGCTTTCTTCTGAGAGCTGTCACCACCCCCTGGAAGCACATCCTCAGTGTAGACACAAGGCTCCTACCAGCCCCGGCGGCAGGCTGGAGATGTGAAAGTAAAATTTATGTCTAGTGGGACTTGGGTTGCATTGGGTGTGTTTGGGTTTGGGGTTATTGCAGAGCAGGCTGTGCTTGCACTGAGAATGGGAATGGACCCTGCCTGCGGCAAGCACAGAAACTGACAGCAAGTCCTTGCTCCCCCCACTGAGGCTGGGGGTCACAGGGAGATGTTTAAAAAGCCTTTGGAAGAGGTTTCCCTGAATGCCAAGAGGCAGGATTGTCACCTGCAGTTATCATTTCTAATTGCTTTGCCTCGGTCTGTTATCAATGGCAAATGTGTTAAGATATTCCTTTTAAAGTTATTAGGAGGAATATTGAGTGTAAGCCGTCATGGCTGGGAAAGGCAGGAGGTGCTGGAGGGAGATCACATAAATAAATATACATGTACATATATATATATGAGTTTCTGTCCTTTGGTATATGCTAGTCTTTTATTGTTGTTTGTAACATATCACATAATCACATATATATATGTATGGATTTCTGTCCCTTGGCGTATGCTTTCTTTAACTGTTGTTGTTGGGCTGTTCTGTTGGTTTGTTTTTCTGTTTTGGGGTTTGTTTTAATGTTCTAATTATGGCCTTATCACTGAAATTTCATTGGTACTGGGCACAGGTGCCCAGGCACTGACAGTGGGGGGCTGCATGGTCTCCACCCGCTGTGGGGTGAGGCCAGAGGCTGACCTGTACTGGACACAGCTATTGCCAGCCAGCTCCAATGCACCTACTGCAGGGCACAGCTGTGCTTCTGGAAAAATGTATTTAAGAAAGGGCAGAATGAGGAAAAACAGTGTAAGAAGCAGCTCTGATAGCTCTGGTACCAGAGCACTAGGTATTAGCCGTGACAATAGTGTTTGCAAGTTAGCAGTGCTGCAAAAAAATCAAAGTCCAACAAAGTCCCCACAGAAGCAGAGTGAAAACAGTTCCTCAGGTTGAGAAACTGTGTCCTGTGATTTTATTTCTTCCTCACCTTGACCAGCTGCATAGCTTTTTCATCCCTTTTTTTCTCCCTGAACTTTTCTCCAGACAGAATGTAATGGCTTTATTTTTAAGACTGAACAACCTTTTCCAATTGCTGTCATTGGAGTCTATTTAATTTCAAGCCTCACCACATGCTGTAAATGCAGGACTGCTGCCAATCAACATGGAAGAACCTTGAATGAACTGACTGTTTCTTAACTTTATTAGAGTAATTCATATTTGGACCCTTTCCCTGCCCACACACCTCTCTGCCCACATTTCCATTTCCTTGCCAAGTCATGTAAAGCTCTGATCTTTTTTCCCAACTAAATTTTTGGATTTCAAATAGAAAGCAATATAAAAGTTGTACCATTAGCCTGCATCATCCTTTTCACCCCTTGACACTACAACTGAGTTTAGTCAAGTTTTACTCAGTGCAGAAGCTTTAATTTCCAGAACAAGGAACCTTGATTGTTTCCCTGAAATACTGTCTTTGTCAGCATCTACTTTTCCCACTGTGTCTTCCACTGTCGACACTCTGGCCATGATTCAAATCAATTCTTATAAACATTAGTGTGTGAAGAGAGCTTTGAGATTCCTATTGCTCTGGACCGAAGGTAACTTCATTATTTTGTTGCTGCATTTCTATTCTTGAACAAGAGACGTAGCTGCTGTAGTTTCCCAATGTGCCAATAAGATAGGATGCACATGTGATGTCCACTAGAATTTAAGGACAATTTTGTATGGCAGGTTAATTTCAATTTTAATCAGCTGCATCAAATCCTCCTACTGTGATAAAAATGGATCAATTCTATGAACGTCTTATTTATATTTTTTTTCGTAATTTCTGTTTGGGTCCTATGAGCCTACAGATTTAGGGCTGCTGACAAAATACACTTTCCTAAGTTATTTTACTAGTAATAGGATCTGTTCTGAGAAACAAAATAACATACAAGTTTCAGTGAGCTGAGCTAAACACTGGTGAAAAATGTGGGTGGAGTTTGCCTTCTCTTTCTGACCTATGTGAAAATCACTAACTGTGATTTTGTAGCTGTGAGCAGTAAATCCTATTGGATTTTCTTTCCTCTTGCTTGAGAAAACATAGCTTCAGTTTCCAATTGGTTCTAGTCTCCCTCTAAACTATACTCCTTAATTAGACCTCTAGAAAGCTGTCCTGTAGAGTTTTTCCTGCTGCTGTTGCATATTCATTAATCTCAATACAGAAGTACTCCTACCCACATCCATGTGCTGCCTCAGCGCCTCACATTTATTCCAAATTCCAAAATGCCTCGCATTTGGTCCAAAATAGCTTTTGGAATCTGATTCCTATCTCTGCACTGGGTTATGTGTGTACTGAACTCTCTCCTGAGCATATTCTCCTGTAGCTGTGACTGATGGAGTGTTACTGTTAGCCCAGGCTGGCCAGTGAGTGTACACTCCCCCAACCTGTGCAGCTTGGCTCTATCAGCCAAGGATTTTCTGTTTGCTGAACCACGTTCTTGTATTAAGGCAGAAAAATGCAAAGTCTCAATTTATGTGAAGAGCATTTCCTCTGCCACAACACAGTGATGGCAGTGGTCACACAGGTATCTCAAAGCACTTGAGCAATGCAAGTCACACAAATCAGGCAATGACCATTAATAACAGGGAGTGTTAATTTTGTTAGCATCTTGCTAAAAGGGTAAGTGGCATAAAATATCATATTCATGTCCCTGTTCCTTCTGTCTCAAGTACCAGATTTTGTCTAGTCAAAACCTAGAATTAAAATTTCATGTAGCTAAAAAATGAAAAATAAAAAAAACCCGCAGGTGCTAAATGTTCTCTGTGAAAGCAGGGACACGTCCTCCAACTGGATGGCAAATATCTACTGCTTAAAAGACTCTCAAGGTGAAAATCATGAACTATTTAATGGTTAATTGTATTTAATGGTCATTGCACTAAGCTGATTTTGAAGCACACTACTTACGTTGTAATTCTGATGGGTCAATTTCCTACATCAAATGCATAGTTCTAATGCAGTGTAGAACAAATTTGATCATGTTTGAGGATACCAATAGTGAAGAGGTTTAAAGATTTCTGTTGTCTTTATCACCTGGCTGCTAAATATGACCAAGTGAAATACTGAAAATAGGACTGACTGTAAATTTAAGACTGCAGCATAAGGAATAGCTTTTGAAGATTGTTTAGTGTTAAAGAATCATTTTTTTTTTGCAGTCCAGAATGAGAGACATAAGAGACTGTCTCACATTGCCCAGCTCATAGTGATTTTTTTTTCTTGTCACTGCAAGTAGGATATGAATATATGCATTTTAAAAGCCAGGCGTCTTTAGGTAGGAAACAATCTGCTGGCAGGTAGAAATCCATACCCAAAATGAAGGAGGATTTCCTTGACTGAGAAAACAACACAGCACAACAAAATCATCACAAGCAATGTATTTATTGAAAGAACAAAGACCATCTTTTGACACAAAGGAGGGGGTCAAGGGGGAGAAGGGTGTGTGAAATGCTGCTACTTGAACAGTGAATTTCTCCGTGAAGCACTGTCCCAGGATATAGCGGCTTTGTGCTTGATATCTCAGTCTTATTGAGCTTTACAATTTTTGTTGAAATTCTAACAGCAGAGCTGAATTGAGGCACAGCGTATCACATGTCATGGCACAGCCGGCCTATGATCTGCTTCAGGTTTCCACAACTATTTCCCTAACTCGTGGTGCCCAATGCAGCTGTGGAAGGTGCATCTCACTGTGGTTTCAGAACTAGGACAGGAATGTGGCCCAAGAGGGTAAATCTACTGACATGTTCTTGTTTAATATATGAAAGTTCCTTCTTCTGTTATGAGATCAGAAACTTCTAGACACAAAATCATCTGGCCACACCAGGAAGTGACACCAGTTGGAAGGTCATTCCCTACACAGTATGATGTTATTTTCAAGGCAGCTAAGAGTCCTTAAGTGCATCCCAGTGCAGTTTAGTGGCTGCTGTGGAGTGCAGGGAGAAATTATTTCTTCACCCCATCCTGATGTAGGTGCGTGGATCGCCTTGGTAAAGGATGTTGTGCATTTTAAAAAGTTTGCATGGGTTCAAGAGGAGAATGAAAAAATGTTCAAAAGGCAGTTCCGTGGTGGATTAACAAATAAGACAGACCACATCACTCTCAAGAAATCTGAGCTGAAAGCAGCCTGAGACAGTAACTGGGAGGGTCCTTTACTTTGCCCTTTTCTCAGTCAGGCACCTGCTTCTGTCCATTATCAGACACATGGCCCAGGCTCCTCCAGAGGAGTCCTTGGACTGGATCAGCACAGCCTTTTCTGTGCTTCCCAAAACAACCTGATATTGCTCACTGTGAGACTCCACTGATTGCTCATATTTTACTTTGAACCATGATAGAGGACTTCTCCTTAGACCGTGGCTGAAGCAAAATTCCTATTCCACCCACTGAGCCCTAGTGAAAGGCAGAGGCCGCTCTGACCCCCTTCAGGGACACAAGCTCTTAGGCAAAAGGTTGCTATTTCCATCATCCATACTTACCCAATACAGCACATGCAAATAGCGAATGCCTCAGTACAGATTACTGCAACATAACCTATCAACAAATATTTCACTCACGTGAAATGCCCTAAAAGAGGGAATGATTTTATTTGCCACCCAGATGAATTTCCAAGAGACACGTAATGTTGAGTCTCAGAAAATTGCCTTCTTCATAAAAGGCAAAGCTGACAGATGCGGGTTCTGTGGCTTTAAATTACAAAACCTTGTAAAGACATATATATATATAAAAGAGAATGCAATGCTCTAAACCAAAAGCAAATAAAAATTCAATGGGCCTTCATATACTGGTTTTTGTACTCAGAAAGCAAGGTTTAATAAAATTCTTTAATTTTATGGCAGAAGACATGTCAAGTGCAGTTTACATTTCTCAGCCAATAATCATATTTTCTTGCAAGGGGCTGATACATTTATTTTTTAGAGACAGACACAACAAATAATAAGGGGTTTTATTTGAGAGGAGAAACAAGCATTTTTATCACGATGAAAGGGGTATAATAAATTTATGAGACCTCACATACAGCTATAATATAATAAATTAGGAGGATTAATGGAATTGTGGGCTACAGTAACCCTCACTAGTAGAATGCCTATTTTATGGAGCTTGATAATATAGTTTATCATTGACTCCATGGGAATTCCCACAATATATTAGCTGTGGTGTAACAATAAAGCACACACAGTAAGAGGCATGTCTCTTTTGACACACATTCTCTTCCCACACTTATTTTACCAGGGAAACAACTCCGGTGCAGTTTAATTAAACTGCACTGCAATGAATTAGTCCAGGTCTTAGCCCCCTGACAGTGAGGAGCCTGGCATTACAACAGGGGGCTGTCCCCCCCTGACACCAGAGACTGCAGAAAACCTGGGAAAAAAAGGGTAGGGTCTCTCAAGTGACACTGTCACTGTGCAAGACCTTAGCTGTCAATCACAGCATTGGCAAAAAAACCTCAGACCCCTTCACATTCAACTTTTCTGCCTACATTTGTTCACTTTTATCTGACCTTTAGGAGGAGATCAGAAAGTGACGTGGAGAGGAACTTAAAGACCTCCCCGTTTATGAAAAAGGTGGACTTTGGTGGTAGATAAAACTCCCCTCTCAGTGGATATTTAGCTGACAAGGCTTTTAGTTATCTCCATGATTTTTACAGTTTTCAGGAACTGGAGGGAATCAAAATCATGATTCTAGAGAAAAGCAGTTTTTATAATGATAGTTTTTATAATGGCACAGACCAGTGTCAAAATCTGGATCCAAGTGAGAGCGTTTAGGTTCCACAAGGAGACAGGAATCACAGCGCTTGCAGCCCACGGAATCCCTTGGCATTACACAGGCCATTGAACTGCCTGACACTGGATGTAATTCTTTGTAAGAGGATACAGCTTCCTGGAAAATAAAAATTAACTCTGTATTTAGACATCAGCAGGAACACAAGGGTGATAATACCCTTTGGTAACTGTGTGACTGGTTAGCTGCTGACCCATTTGAAACAGGGACATCTGATTTTGTGGATGAGTTTACCAAAGTTGCCCTCATTATATGACACCACAGGATGGTGTAATTGCCTGAGTTAAATCAACTGGAGAGCAATCTGTCACCAAATTTCTGTTCCCCCGGAGGTGCTCAAGGATGCAACCAAATCACCTTAACTTGAAAACCGGGAGGTCTTCAGTCTCCCAATAAATCATATCTTCCACTCCTTTAACAGATACTTTATATTTTGCCTCTCTCACTAGTACATTGAAATGATCATACGGGAACATACTCTTCAAAGAAAAGAATTTGATAACGATTTTTAAACCAAAAAAATTGAATTGTATAATTCTCATGATCTTGGAGGGGCATTTAATACAGACAGTGGTATTTCCCTAGAGCCAAATTCTGGAATGTATAGAAAGGTAATTCCCAATAAAACAGCAAAATGGTCGTCCATTATTTATAGATATGGCTGTATGGAACCTTTTATTAATTCATGAGACTATTTAGGAGCAGAAAGCCAGAATATAATCTTTTAAAAATGTATTTTTGGTTGAGAGTACCTTGCTGGACTTAGCTTAGCACTTTCTTTGAACATGCACACCACAGAGGAATTCATTAGACAATGGCAATTAGATGTCTAATCATTTGGCACTGCTGGAATTGCTGCACTCTATTTAGATGCCAGACATGGCACCTTAGTGATTGGTTCATCCTGTCGCCACATTTCCATCGGCTACCGAGCCTGAGAAATGACAGTCACATTAGATGTCATGTAAAGCATCTGACCTTGCTCTCCCAGCACTTGATCTTTGCACTTCAAGAGGACATTTATCATTGTCCTGCAGAGACAGGGCTCAGGTGGTTCAGATTCACCCCTGGTTTTCATGTTGTAAAGGCATTATAACATTCCCTTAACTTTATCCTTCTGTCACAGGAGGAACAGAAATACAATTTTGTTGCCACCTGGCCAGGCAAATTTACTTAGTGGAGGGAGAGAGAAGCAGGTTCCTGTGGGTCAAAAGAGTGGAAACTAGAGGTGTTGAGCCTTGGAGGGCATACTCTTCAACTCAAATTCCCAGTGCTTGTAACTGCTCTGCTGGTAGAGTCAAAGACTTTTATTAATCAATATTCACTGCTTTGTTCTTTTTATGACACAGGGAATGCAGAGGTCAGAGATTTTCAAGTGGCATAAGCATAGCAGATAACAGCAGCCATAGCTGCCACACAATGGTCCCTCATCTTCAAAAGAAACAGAAAATCCCATCTGTAACTGATAAACTTTGCATTGCAGCTCTTTCCATATTGAACATAGCTGCTGTGATTGCAGTTATCCTCTCAGATATGCACATGGGGGTTCAGGAGGACTTTGGGCCCTGTGAAGAGTTTGATTCCCTGTGATATTCCCCGAAAGGATCCAATAGAAAGCTCCTTTTTTGTGCTCATGAGGAAGCTGGTTAGGACTCTCTTCAGTTTGTGGGTTTTTCTGTGTAGCAGAGATGGGTTAAGGGTCTGAAAGTTGCTGTTAATGCCCATCTCTGTGGATTAGCTGACTGGCTGTCTAAAATGGCTGGGTAAGTTTGCAGCTAATTTCAGACTGCAAGTTTGAGTCACATCTCTTAACTCTTGACGGGATAAATCCACAACTGAAATAGCTTTTAAAATTAAGGTCTGCTGGATTGTGTTGATTTCTGTTAGGCATGGTATTTTTTAGAGGGACTCTTACTGTGATTGTCCTTCAATCCTTGCTACTCGCAAGTGGTTACTTTCACAGTTGGACAAGGAAAATGGTGTCTACAGATGTTATCTTGTCTGATTACCCACTCCTATTTTAATGTTTTCCGGATCCCAGTTTTTATCCCAACCATTATCTAATTTTGCCTCAGTAGTTAAGCAAATTTTGCTGTGATTACAGAAAAATGCAGACAGATATAAAATAATGCAAAGTTGCTGGGAACATACTGCATAAATCAGACTATACAGAGTTTGCTTCTAACACCTATTTGCACCTGTCTTTCATTTTTGAAAAATACTTATGTACTGATCGATAAAGTTACTGTTCAGGAACTTGGTAGAGTTTAGTGGAAAATCCTTAGTCATTGTTGTTACATTTTACTTAACTATTTGGGGAGAGATATGAGGCTTTTTCCACTGAATTCAGTCTCTTCACCTCCCACACTGGTGACACTTCACCACCACAGTTTTGGTGAAAACCAAGCTGTAGCTCCTTTATCGCTGCCACCAAGTTAAAAGAAGTAAAAAACTTTTTTTCATATACTGAGCTGAGTAAATGAAGGGTAAAAAACCAACCCACAACCAAGAGACAAAATGCACAGATTTGACCTGGGAGTTGTTAGGAAAGCCTGTTTCATGCTAGACTTTTCTAACCACAACATTTCTTGCCTCTGTGGACTTGCTGATGGGATGATTGGTTCTAGCACGAGTTACACACCCAGTGCTAAAGGTGCAAGTGAGAATCAAGGTCAGTGATGTGACCATGGTGGCCAAGGCAAAAGGGACTTGGTGGCTCACTCTTCCTGTTGATGGAAGGAGCACTGTGTCCTGTTCTGTTGAAAATCTTCCTTCCTGTATCAATTCTGACTAGATCTAGTTTCTCCCTTAAAAACTTGACTGATACTTTTCTGTGCTTTTGAAACTGTACATTAAATACACTGGCACATCTGAGCATGTAGCTTTCATTTATACAATATTATTTTAGCAACACAATGGTAGAGTAAACCTAGAATTCTACAGGAAAGGCTCAAACAATGTCTTTTATGCTGCAGCTTTCATAATGATGCAACTTAAATCAGAAAAACAATCCAGAAATTCCAGAGCAATGAAGGAATATTTGTCTCTCATTGCATTTTGTGTGGATGAAGTCTCCCTGTGTCTGAGCATCCTAAGGAATGGCTGAAATTCACAGCTTGGTGGTTTCTTTTCTTAATTGCTGCTTTCCTGGCTAGCAGGTGTTTTAAGAGGATGCAGAAATAAATCTATTTGCAGCAAGTTTGTTAGCTGTGCTAATATAATTCTTAACGCCTGAGGACTTTGCACAGCTGCAGTTGAATTAGAAGTTCCTGTTGATTCCCTGTACCTGTGCCTGAGACTAAACGTAGCTGCTGCTCAGTAGCTGGGCCTCCTGCGGAGGATCTTGACATCAAAGAGACAAACTAGCTAAGTCATAATTAGCCCCAAGCTTGTTTGGTGTAAATTGTAAACAATATATCAAGTTGACTAATTGTAATGAGTCTAAGTAGCAGACACCGAGCCTTGGGGATTGGCGCGCCGTGTCGCCGCATTAGCTCTCGGTGCGGCCCCGGAGAGGGCGGCGGAGCGCGGTGGGTGCGCCGGGGATCCCGGCACTTGAACCCGGCGCTGCGCGGGGACATCCATCCGTCACTGTCGGCTGCGGGCAGCATCAGGTGCCCCGGCTTCTCCGGGTGTGCGCACACGGAGCCGCTCGGCCGCGGGATTTCTCACATTAATCTCCGCCGTTTGGGACGCTCCTCCTTGAGGTAAAAAGGTTGAAAGCCGCCAGAAGGATGGTCAGCAAAGTCACAGGCTCTGTGTTCACCCTTTTGGGTGATCCAAGCTGTCTTTTGAAACACATAACTTTGTTAAGGAAAAAAAAAAACTGAGCCCCTTCTTTCCTATTCTGTTTTAAAATGTTCAAACACCTAATTGCTGAAGCAGCTGATCCGTGGGAGGTTCACTAAATATTTATTATTTACTGGGAAGAATTTCCCTGACATCGTACAAAAGCACTAAGCTGGGTTGGAGAGAGTCAATGCATTTTAACAAGAAACAAAACTCCTTGGAGTAGTAATTTTGCCTGAGTGACACAGATTCCCTGTACTGCCCACCACCTCTGTTTTTCAAAGCTGCAAGTTCCAAGGCTGTGATAGGCAGAGTATGAGAAATGCCACACTGTTTGTTTACATGTGTCTGCTCTATCACACTATCAACACAATACAGCAACAGATCAAAGATTCCTAATGGGTCAAATTTTTATTATCTTATAGGATTATAGGAAAAGACACATGTATTTTTGTGCGTTTTTACATTTTCTTCCTAAAGGAAGAAAAATGAATGCACTTGCAAACCAGCAAGCTATTAGAGGATAAGAAAAAAAAAACTCCTTATGGTTTTTGGTGAGTTTTCAACAACCCATCTTTTTCAGAAAGATTTTTTTTTCCTGTTTATTCTCACTAAGAAAAAAATTCCCTGTTCCTCAATGAAATTTAGACTAGTAATTATTAGAAAGTATATTAGAAAAGTATATTAGAAATGACAAAAGAAAAATATTTTTGGGAACAAGGAGTATATGAACATTTGATACTGAACTATGCTGTGTAGAAGCAGTTTAAGAAAACTGAAAAAAAAAGTTTGAGAATTCGACTGACATACACACTGGGGCATAAAATGCCTGTCTAAAAGAATTAAGAAAGGGTTCTGTCATGACTCAGTCACAGCTCTGCCCTCTTACTTCACTGGAAGGTGCAAACACTATTTCTGGCTTCCAGGAGTAGTGGGAATAGCTTTTTCTGCCATCCATGCAGGCACCAATCCTGAACAGGTCATCTTAGAATGCAATTCTGAGTAGACTTTCTCCCAAGGCCAGAAAGAAGCACCCATGAAATACTTTCTTACTCTCAAAGAAAAAAATAGAGATGGTGTGTTCAGTCTCAAAAGGACTCATTGTGAAAAGGAATGACTTTTTTTCCCTTCCTCTTAAGGTACATTTAGTACAAGGTTGAAGAAGGTGGGTGGTTGCAGCCAGCTGCCTGGGGAAAAGTACATGTGGGAGTCTTAACTTGGTTACTCTCCTGAAGGACAGTGGTGTTTGCATTTGGCAAGATGGGTTTGTAAATTATTTGTTGTGCTTGTGGCATCTGTTCAAACTGGATGAAGCAGAATTTCAACTGTATTGAATTATTCTTAGCCTGTAAAACCCCTTCCACTCACTCTACATTGTAAATACCTCTCCCCTTTGACCCTTCGTTAATCTGATGGTGTTAACTGTTCGTAATTCAATCAGATGCTCCTGGATTTCTCACAGATTCTATTAATTCAAACACTGCAGCTAAAAATTCCTCATATCACAGTGGCGAGCTTGGGGCTTTGGTGCTTGATGAGATGGAGGAAGCTGAACCTCCCAAAAGTTCTGGAATGACTGGCTTGTGAAGTGAGCAGAGTTTGCAGGCCAGCTTGCAAACACCAGGAAAACAAAACAAGAATCAATGTGTCTCCAACTGACACTGTCTGTGTCCCTCAGTCTGTGAAATAAAAAAGTTTCTCCCAAGTGAGACTCACTGTCCCCTGGAATCTGAAACCCAACTGTGCCAACGTGGCTGGTTTATTTTAGCGCAATGGGAAGAACAGTGAGTCTTTGTCATAATGACAAAGGTAGAATATTTGCTTGTCACCAAATCCTGCCCAAGAAGAGAGCTCTGCGGACGTCACGCTGTACGTTTCAGTTTGTGACAACAATAATATCCCAGCGCCCCAGGAGAGCTATTCCCCATTTTAAAGGGATATATGATATTAAACAGGGACACACCTAGCAGCAGGTCAGAAGGGCATCGCTGGCACCAGATACGCAGCTCGTACCCCAGGCTCATCATGGTTCCGACACTCAATAATATGCATATTATACTGATTTGCAGGAACGCGTTTTAGAATTATCTACAACTAACTTTGCTGTGCCACAGGATGATAAATAACCTTATCACCCCTGTGCTGAGCTGATGAGTGATCAGGCGGGCTCTGCTGGGCACACACAAGTTGGTGCCCTTTGGAATCAGCGTTCAGTACCTGTGATACAGAACCTGCTGTTTGACAACAGGGCGTGCTCCCCTGAGGCCAGCCCGTGCAAGAGATGCGTAAAGCACTTAAGAAGATTGTTATTCCAAAGGGCCGTATCAGCTTACCCTTTTTATTATATTGTTCCCCCCTGGAGAGCTATCACAGGGATCCAGAAAATCGGGCAATAAAAAGCCACACCTTCATTAAGCCCACATAGCCTCACTTTGTAACAGCATCTTTTTTTAGTTAGTACCTAACTAGTACCTTCAGTTACCTCAGAAAGGGAATCGGGTGCTTTCCCTACAGTCAATGCAGAAAGTCGAAGGAAAAACTTTTCATTTTGGCCAACTGCTACTTTAATTGTACCCAGATAAAATTTCATTCCAGAGTTTGTATCTAAAACACAGTAAGATAGCTGGGCCGTGGGTATGTGTATGCAACAGGTTTGGAGGAACTAGCATTTGAAGCAAAATGTATTAATTTGTGGTCCATTAACCACATAATCTGAAATCTGTATTATGCATAACTTGATTTTATCCTGTGGCACAGCTACAATCCCTTGGCTCCTGTTACCTGTCTTGATTCAAAAGGCTCTTCCTGTTTGGGGTTTTTTATTATCCATTGGTAATGTTATGTTGTGACACAGCTCTTCTACCAAATATTGAGATGATCAGTCATCTCTCTGTTTTAAATGGCTTTACAGACGATGTGACTATTTTAAATTCTATTAGAGTCCTTTGGAAGTGGTTGCTGTGGGTACATCTCCTTTGCTTTTACCTCTTAGGGGCTCACATTTGCCAGCTTCAGTACTTGTGGTATTTTATCTAAAAAATTTTGTGCCTCTCTTGTGAAAGTGCAGGGAGTGAAGCTGATATACTGGGACTGAATACTTACATGCATAGATTCTAGAGCTTAAATGACTGATGTTCATTTCAGTCTTGGACTCATTCAAGGTTTAAAGTTAAAAGCTCTGATAATAAAACAATCAGTGAAGCAATTTTAAGAGTCAGCTGAAGATAAGTGAACCATGTGCACCACTTCTTGTAATCACAGGAAATAGAATGGGCGTCAAGCGTGAGTTTAGGCATCATGCTATAGCAGAATGAATCCCACTTTCCATACTTACAAAGCAGTTTAAATGTTTTAACAGATGTATTCTTTAAATATCCCTTAAAGTTTGTACTTACTTGGGAAATACATGTGTACAGCCCTGCAGTAGGATCTAATTGTGGAACCAGAAAGAAAATGCAGGATGGCAGCACCATTGTTTCCCTACATGCACAAAGGAAGTTTAAGTGTCTGGTAATTTTTGCATTAATGCTAAGATTCTAACTTGCTTTCAAGAGGAGGGGGAAGAACAAAAAGTTCCTGACATTTCTCTTTTGGTCCACTACTAATTTTTAGAAAAAACTGATTATGGTAGCTTTCCTCCTTCCTGTTAGTAATTGCTGTAGGATTCTCAGACAAAATTCAAACTGAAATGCTAACATTTGAATTTTTGTCTCAGCTTTGAGCACAACATTTTGTCACAACCTGCTTTTCTACTCTCTCTTACAGTACTTCTTGTGGTTGGCTGTTTGCCTGCCTTGGTAGTATATCCTTCAATTTAAAATGACAACTAAGCCTATTATCTAAGTGCATATTATCTTCAGTAGACATCACCACAGGGAGAAAAAGTTTTTATGACAAATTTATTGTTGGATGCATAGTTGTGACAACTGGGTAGCAGTTAGTGATCATCAGGCAGGTGAAAGTGCTTCTTTGGCCATGAGTGACATAATCTGTCTAGGCAAGAGAGAGTAGAGTTTTTCTGATGAAATATTCTCATGATTCTGATATTTCCTCTTAGCACCTCTGTGGTGTGAGAGGTGGTGCTCACACCTTGCTGGCTGTTGGTGCACCTCCTGTTGTCATCACTTTCTTGGTAGACTCTTGTTCCTCTTAACCTCTGTGATATCTGCTCCCAAAGCAGTTCCTGCAGTTTCTGTGGGGAAACAACTTCTTATCATTTGGGTTCATCTGAGAACCTACAGAGTAGAAGGGGTTATCATATCTAGGTGTCCCAGTTTGTAGATTTGCTACGTGGTTGGGTAAGAAATGTTTCGTCAATAGCAATTTACTTTGAACCCACCCCTTACTTATTCCGGGAAAAATGCTAATAAAAATATTTCTTTAAGGAATAGTGACTAGCTGTTACGTTTCCAAGTGTTCACAAAACACACAGATGAAGGGAAACACAATATCTGCTTGGATTGAGATTAAATGTGAAATGATTCTTTTTTCCTAGGTCTCAGTCAGATCAGAAAACTGAGCTTATCCCCTTATACACACACCCCCAAGCTCTCAGTGAAACCCTGGTGCAGAACAGAGGTTGGAAGCTTATGGCCAGTTTTGGGGGCATAATAATTTCAAACCAACTATCTCAGCCCTTTATTTACTGACCTGCTTAATGTGCTACCTACTAGTCAGGTACTTGCTACTGCTGTGCTTCAGAGAAAGATCTGGCACTCCTTTAAGTAGATTAAATTTGGTTGTCACTGTTTTGGAGGTGCAAAAGTGTTTTTTTGCCAAAGCAGGTGTCATCTCTTCCCCTTGACTGTACAGTTAACAAGTCTGACACAGCATGGAGTAAAACTTGGTTTTCATTACTTGCTTAGCATTGTTTCATATCTTAACATGTAGCTCATTATTAGGCCTTAATTAGACCAGACGTCCCCTTCTGGTGTCAGCAGGCTTGGGGTGTAGCCTTTTTTTTCTGGCATTATCATATCAGTAACACAACCTGTAAAGTAAAGCTTTTGAAGCAGCAGTAAGAGGGGTAACTAGGTTTTGGTGAGGGGAGGTTGAAGGAAAATTATAGGTAAAACAGAAAAATAAAAACAGATTGCTAGTCCCATAGATGTTTAAAACATACATCAAAATCTGAATCTGTGTTCATACAACAGGAACAAGCTCAGGATTAAAATGTAGATGAATCTCAACCCGAAATCTGTACACAGGGCTAGGCAATCATCACCAAGAGCATCTGAGTAGTGAGCAAAGGGGAACAAAGAATTCATGCAAGCTGAATTCATTCCTCTGTTCATCCTTGAAGGTACCTAGAAGTCTTGGGCAGATTTTCTACTTCTATGTGGCATGTCCTGGATGGAAGCATGTGCTCTGCAGCACATGTCCATGGGGAGCCTGAGACGTCCGACCTTCATGTGTGTGTTAAATTAGGGAAGAGCTGGAACTGCTGCACACACGCTGTGTCATCAGCCTGTGCATGTGTAAAAGCCACTGGTGTGAAATTTGCATTCAGAGCAAGAGGCTCTCACTAAGTGGGGCAGCCTGTAAAGACCTAGACAAAAGGCTAGAGTCTCTGCATCCCACCTGGAGAAAATCTCCAAGTGGAGAAAGCAAGTATCTCTGGGAAACACAGGCAGTCCTGCTCCTGCTACTGTCTGGGCAAGAATTTCTGTGATCCCATAGTGACAGACTAAAAGGGCGCTGGTTTTTTTTCAACTAAAATGAAATGTCCAGTTCTACCTTTAGACTGTAGCGTGCTGCAGTTTCAGGGACTGAGGCTGATGATATTGATGGCTTAGATCAAACTAAGGAGCTCGATCCTGTAGCTGGGATTTGGACTGCATTGGCACAAACAAACTTTTAGGATTCCCCATCCCCCATACAGAATGGATTTTATAGTGCAAAAATAAAAGTATGTAGTCTTTGCTGCATGCTCAAGAGACATCTAACTCTTTAATGTTAAATTACCTAAACCAAATAAAATAAAGCTGAGTGCTTGCTCTGTCCTGAACAAAGCAAAGAAAGGGCAAGAGAGATTATTTTATTTTTCTTTCACATGAACAAATCATAATTATGAGAAGCACTCAGGCAGCAAGGTCATGAGTAGCATATATGACTATATAATAACCTAGAAAAATAAATAAAGGTGGCTGACATCCTGTTCCTTTATGATCAATTGTATCATAGAAGAGAGTGGAATTTTTTTTGAGTTTTCATTCCAATCATTGCATGAGATCTAGTTTGTAAGAATGTGGCATGCACAGAAGGAGTCACCTCTTATCAAGGGGGTATTTTTTTGGTTTACTTGTGAAAATTATGAAATGTGCTCACTCACTCACCAGTATTCTGTCATGAGTATGTGTGTGAGAGACGGCACACCTTACTAGGGCTGCTTTCAAATTTGTGGCTCTGATGGTCTGAGAAAGTATTAAGAGTAGGCTTTGGTTTACTATGGACAAACAAAGACAATTACGCTACCCCAAAAAAAAAGTAAGAGAAAAAATTAAATCATCACAGATCTGGTAATTTTCTGACCATAGGGACTCTCCAAAGAAATATAAATTGAGGGTAAGATTTTCTGTCAAATGTGCTTAACTGTACAGGCACCAGCTTTTCCTGTGGCACATTTACCTGCTATGAAACTTTTATCTTCAAAAAATACCCCTCTTTACTTTTTCTATCCCAATTAAAAATAAAAAAAGCAAATGTTTTTCAAGGACTGTGCTTTAAAATATCTGCTTTAAATCAATACTCAAAAGTACTTAGTTTCAACTTTTTCACTACTGGCTTTTACTGCAGATTAAGGAAAGTTCCTGCACTAGTAAATATTAATTAATGAAAGTCACATTTTCACCGCTTTGTCAATAAAACACAAAAAGAATTAATGAATTTTACCAAATGAAAATTCAAAGAATTTGTGCATTTAGCTACTCTGGCTTGATTCTAAGCTCTCTTTCCTAAATATATGTTAGGTCATGTTTCCCAAATGTATTCAGCCATGTGATATGTAGTACCAGCTCATTCACATCAGATGAAGTGTGACTGGAAATAAAGCTGGATCTTTTTAAGAAGACACAGTCCTTTGCTCCATATTTCCAAACCAAAATAGCCAAGTTCATTGTATTTTTGCTACATTTCATTACTGCTCTTCTTCCTTCTAAGTGAAGACTAATGTAAAGACAATCACTAAAGAAGCAGCAATCATAATACCCTATACTAACTAAATTCAGACTTATGGCTACCCACAGGAGAAATACATGACAGATCCATTGTTCTGTATTAGCAGGATATTGTCCCAGTATATGAACACATGCAAACTTTGAAGGCTTTGAATATTTAAGGCAAGACACTAGTGGCTCATCCCAGTGGGAACCACAGAAAAGGGGAACCTGATTAAATTTAATGTCATTGTCACTTTTTTTTCCATTGCTAAGAATTATATAGGTAGCCATAGCTACCACACTGTTCAGACACCATGACCACAATATTCTCCCTCAGAGGTTGGCGTCAAGGGCTGAATTATTCACTCCAAGAATGCGATTCATTACTAGATGTGATTCTCTCCGATTAAAAGATTTGTCAGTACATAAAATACATGTACATATTCTAGCAGCTTATTTTAAAATCGCTGTTATGTCCTCGCTAACTTCAAAAGACACCCATTTTTTATTGGTGTAACTTAAATTTGGAGCACATCTGCCCCATTGAGAAAGCTCTGAAGTAACTGAGCAGCTTTTTACTGTTTACTGTACAACAAATTATGAAGTTGAACGCTAAGGCAGGAATACGCAGGAGGCTACTTACAGACAATGCAACTAAAATAAGGATGTTTTTAAGCCAGTTTCTTAGAAATTGAACTGTCCCCTTATCCATTGTTTATCCTGTCAGATGAAACCTCAAATAAATATTCTACTTAACTGTGGAAAGCACATAACTCTCTTTCTCTGCTGCTGTTTCTGTTGCTAACTCCCAGCTTCCCTGGACTTGCTTTATAGTGCTATTCCTAAGTTGGACAGACTAATTAGACTCATTTCCATCCCAAATAACTTCTGTGAGTATGCCTCATTTACCACTCACTGAGTTACATGAATAAAGAAATGTCTCTATCTGCGAGGATCTGCCCAGTGTAAAATGGCTGGTTCCTCCAGTGTGCATAGGGAATAACATTTTCTCCTGTATGTGATACTAGCACATTTCATAATTTTTCCTTGATGCTCACAAGGAAAATCGAGTTTTAAAATAAATCCTCAGCTCCTGGTGCTGACAAAGTTTAACACCACAGCAATCCTTCCACATGTGTTGATTGCTCTGACCGAAGCCCAAAGTTTTGAGGGGAGTTTAGGGATGCGATAGTGCTGAGCACGAGACGTGCAGGGGCATTAACATTTGTGCAACTTGATCTCAATGGGGAAGCTGATGACAGGCAAAGTGGCAGAGCGCCCTATTCTATTCCCCTAATTGTTTCCAGCAAGTAGTGTAGGGCAGGATTATCAGAAGGAGCTGGTAGGTGAGCAGAGAACTGCTTCACCCCATGATTTTCTCAAAGTCCTTGGTCTCTGCTCCGAGTCTGTAGGGGCTGCACAGGATGCTTACTGCAGATCCTGCCACATAGCTGCACAGGGCCCACAAAGACAAAATCTGAGAGCAGAGAGAATAAACATGGAGTACTGAATGGCAAATGGACTGGTTTATAAGCAAAGTTCATTTTAATGAACGAATCAAAAAGTTTCTCTTTTTTTTTTTTGTGAAACTTAGTTGCAGAGAGGCGAGTATGTTACACATTTATTTATCATTTTCCAGTAGTGATTTTTAAAAATTATTTGGTCTGTTATGGTTTCCAGAAAGATTTCATATCCAATATCCTATTTTGAATTTAAGAAAGGGATTGCTAGTCATATTTGAGTAGCTAATCTTTTAAGTTGACCATAGGTAATTTAACTAATGTAGCTTCTAACTTGCCAGAGGTCTTTACTTAAATCAGGTATTCTCTCCTGCAATCAACTCTTTAAAACTAAGGTGCCTACTCACAGCAGGCAGTTACTGCTCTGAACTAAGATATCACCAATTGTGTGGCCAGCAGGACTAGAGAAGGAATCATCCCCCTGAACTCAGCACTGGTGAGGCTGCACCCCAAATCCTGTGTTCAGTTCTGGGCACCTCACTACAAAAAAAAAAAAAAATGACATTGAAGTGCTCGAGCCTGTCCAGAAAAGGGCAATGGTGCTGGGCAAGGGTCTGGAGCACAAGCATTGTGAGGAGTGGCTGAGGGAGCTGGAGGTCTTTTGCCTGGAGAAAAAGAGGCTCAGGGGAGACCTCATCACTCTCTACAGCTGCCTGAGAGGAGGCTGGAGCCAGGTGGGGGTTGATCTCTTGTCCCAAGAAACAAGCAATAGTACAAGAGGAAATGGCCTCAATTTGTACCAGGGGAGGTTGACTGGATATTAGGGGGAAAAAAACTTAGCAGAGAGGGCTGTGAAGAATAGGAATGGGCTGCCTACATAATAGAAAGTATTGGAGTCACCATCCCCGGAGCTATTTAAAAACCATGCAGATGTGGCACCTGTGGGTATAGTTCAGTGGTGGAAATGGCAGTGCTGGGTTACCGGTTGGACTCAATGATCTTAGAAGTCTCTTCCAGCCTAAATGACTCTAGGATTCCAAAGATGAATTAGAATTTACTAAGGCCATTCCATTTAGTAAGACCGTAAGTACCACACAACTTTGCTGCCTTGAGAAACGGGAACCAGTGGGACTTCCAATAGCACTGCCATTTTCTTAGAGGTAACCCAAATCCCAACAGAAAAGCCTGAAATTGTGCCAGCGTGTGGGGGCAGCACTGCCAGCAGCTGTTAGCCTCCTGGAGGAGTGTGCAGTCCTTCTGCTGCGCTGGCTGGGCTATCATGAGTGATGGAGCGTTCCCTGCCCCAGGTACTGATGGAGAGCTACAGGCCCACCATCCCCCTCTCCCCCCCGTACAGAGGGATGCTTGCACTCTGTAAGCCTCCCTCAACTACAGAAGCAAGATAATCAGAAAGTAAATATTGCCCCAATGTAGTTTTAAGTCAATATTTTGAAATGCTGCCTGGCCTATTTGATGACAGCAGAGGTTGGAGGTCACCTACCTGTTGATGATGGCAGCAGGAGCACAGGAGGCAGCCAGCATTCTTTCTTGCCACTGTTCAGCTAGATTTGTTTGCAGATTGCATGTGTCAATCACACAACTCATCCCGTTCTCTTCACTGGGAGCTTTCTGCTTGTGCAAAAATGAAGGACACAGAAAACGCCCAGTTCTTCTTAGTGACAACTCCTATTTTAGTCCTTCTGGAAAGCCTTCTGCCTCTCTTGAAAATTTGTGAGGTGTAACAGTGATAAACCCGGAGGCAGCCTGAACGAGATCAGGATTTGGTGCTAAACATTAAAGCCTCTGCCCACAGCACTGGAGCGAAGGGGACCTCGGAGGCCATCGGGATAAAGCGTGCGGAAAGCCGGAGCCAGTGCTCCGCTCCGCAAAGGAAGCCTGGCATCTAGTGGACACTAGCTGTTGCATCACTTCTGCCTTTTTGGTTAGTAGGGCTGAAGGCTACCTATACACCACCCAAAACCTCGTCCTTGACCCTAAGTTCGTGTGCCTGACTGCAAGCTGTAGTCAGCTTTTGTCCTAATTGTGGTTACAAATTCACAGCTACTCTTAAATCTCGTCAGCTGCCACTTAAAAAGTCGAATTCTGTTATAAGCAGCTCCTTCATGGAACTCGTTTTTGTGACATAAATCCAATTTTCTGTGGGTTTTTCCACCACAATGAATGTAGATGTGTGGAAAAAAATATTAAAAGATACGTGAGGGAACCATGCTGAATCATGCTCAGAAGGAGAGATGCAAGGTACGATATCCACAAAAGTAACTACATGAAGGACTTGCATTGCCATTTAATCTCAAATATATATTTTATTAGTTGCTCCAACAAGATGCAAAGCCCCCTAAACTTCTTTCCTTACATTCTGAAGGCAATTTGAATGCACATTACCCTCCTTGAGTACCAAGTCAACATTTAAATGCATTTTCTGTTCTTATGCAGAGTTTATACTAGGTCAAGGGGTATGTGTCACCCCGTGTCACCCTGCTTTAAACAGATTTGTTCCTTTCACTTAGGGCAGTATTTTTCTCTACTTATGCTGTGTCTTACTATGCAATTAGTGCCATTAGAAATAATAGGATTAGCTTTAAAATAAGCATGCAACATTAACAGGAGAGAACATAATCCATATAATAACTATTTTACATTTGTTGATTAAGTGAAATTGTACTACAGTATGGTGTTCACAGTAGTTTAGAAAAAAACCTTAAAATTAATCGTTTTGTCATAAATAATTCAGTAAGACATCGGATGGACCTAAATCTCTGAAAAAGCCTTAGTAAGCAAAAAAAGTTGCATCTTTAAGTTCATTTTGAGCACTTTGTAAATGTCGGTGGCAGTTTTCTCCCCCTGGTGGCCAGAAGAATGAGCTGGCTTTGGCTCCTAAATCAGCAACATCCCTGTTACTGCTGTCCCTCCTTACGAGCCTGACAAGATTTCTGCCCAAAATGAAAATCGTTTGTAGGCCATTACTTAGCACACAAGTCATTCTTTGCTCTTGATAGAAGTGGTGAGAGAATTCTTCAGAGTGGTACTCAAGACATCAATGGAGCAGTAATTGAACTCGTGACATGCAGATGATAGAGTTGCCTTGCTCTGGTAAAAAGTTCTGTGAAAATTAGACTGTTTAACCAAATATTCCCAGAAAAGAGAGAGGCCTAAGAATATGCATTTTACTATTCTTGGTCTTTTAAAAGGAGAGAATGTACTTCAAAATCATTTGTTTGTAAAGCTCAGACAGAACACACAAACATGTTAATGACTTCACGAGTATTCGAAAATTGAGCTGTCAGCATACCAGAAAGTTAGAAAATAAGGCACCACAGTACTTGCTAGGGAATACTTAGTAAATAGATTATGTTATGCAGGCAATATATGTTGTGTTTACTTGTGCTTAATGTGCCATGCCAATTAGGAGGCTCATTTGTTTTCATCCCAAAAGGTTTATTTTGTTTTAATTGAAAATGTCAACAGTCTGAAAATGTGAAGCAAGTCTTCAGAAACTCTTATTAACCATTCTCCTTGCCCTGCCCTTCAAAAAGAAGCAAATCACCTAGAAATCGAAAAAAAAATTCTTTAAGAGATTAATTTTGTGTGATGCCAAGCTCCTCTTGTGCTGGATCTCACAGTAAAATAAGGGACCTTTTAAAAACATGTTGTATGGGAACAAACCAGGGATAACAGGGTATTTATATGGGGTCATTTCCACTGGTTGATAACTGCTTTATGGATTGCCTATCAGCTTGATTTCCCTGCCTCTGAGGCCGGAGATGCATTGGCTGGGTGATGTCTATGTTCTGCCCTTGGCTCTGCTGGGATTGCAGGAGGAGAAGGAAAATTGTCCATTTCCACACTGGCCATGGTTGTCCATCTGCCTTTTTATTGTTCACCACAAAGTGTGGTTGGCAACAGGGATAACAGAACCCCTGCCCTTGGCACACCAGTGGATCCCTGAGCTCAGCAACAGCTACAGTCACTGCCAGAGGCTGGGAAGTCTGTCCGTGCAACCTTGGCCTTTCTTGCCTTTTGTCCCTGAGCTACAGAGGGGCAGAAGCAGCACGCAGCTAGAGGCAGTGGCATCTATCTCTAGAACCTGTAGGTTGGTTCATCATAGCTTGAGGTCCAGTCCTTCATTCAGTATTTGCCTCTTCCTTCTTTTTGTTCTTACCTTAAAAGAAGGAGCTGGGAATTTGGGGGATTATTTGCATGCCTGATAGTCTCATTACAACCCATTTTGTAAATAGACTCAAACATTGTTTTTTCTCATTTGACATATGTACATATTGACCAAAGAAAACTGTAATGTGTTAAAATCAACTGCATGGGCTTGTTCATGTGATATTTCTGTCTCATATGGTAAAAATTAATTAAAAGGGTTAACTAAGGAAAGGTTCCATCTGCATGGCTTTCTGAGTAGTCTCACACTGTTCTTGTTAAAACTGAGTGCTTTAAGAAGACAGATTAGGGAGCTGGGAAAAGCAGAGTAAGGAAACAGAGAAAGAGAGAGAAATAATCATTTTTAAAATGTAGTGGGAAGAGGCAGCAGGAGATCATCCAGTTCTTTCTCTGCCTGAAGGCAGGATCAACTATAACTATGTCAGCTTTGACAGATGTTTGCCTAACTGGTTCTTGAAAGTTTCTAAGGATGATGAATTCACAATCTCACCAGATGTTATACTCCAGTGTTTAATTATCTCTATGGTTTGAAAGAATTTCTTAAGCCTAATGCGATCTCTACGTGTTCTGTTTCTCATGAAAATAGGGGACAGATGTTTGTCTACCTCTTGCAGTGTTTTTATGTGCACTTGCAGACATGTTCTCTTTGGTATTCTCTGCTTTATATTCAACACTTATTAAACTTTTCCTTAAAGGCCATGATCTCAAGAAATGAGAATAAATAGAGTTTGTTTCTGAACTCTCTCCAATTCACCCACAATCAAACAAGCTGTATGTCCCAAAGTGGACACAGTGCTCTTGCCTTACTGGGCACTGGGCACAACAGTCGTGCTCAAAGAAAAGAACAGTCCTGGGGATGTACAGTTTTAGTACTACCAAACATGGCATTTCCGTTTTTCATAGTGGTATGACCTGTTATCATTCCCAGTTTTGCTTCTCCAGAAGAATGGTTATGTAGGCTATTTTTTACCTAAAATACGTTTATCTTCATTTATGCCACTCTTTATATTTTTCCTTTATGATCCTGTATGGAACAGTGATTTTTGCTGTTGAGTGAACATGTAATTATTTTCTACAATTTCTTTAATTTGCAAGATCACTTTGAATTTTAATCTTAATTTCAGTGCAGGACTTCCAGCATGCTAACAGTCCTGTCTCAGTTTGGTGTAATCTGCACTTGCATCCTGTGATCTGGATTGTAAATACAAGGATTGGACAAAAGCCACAGGAACATCCCCCCAGATGATAAATTCTTCTATACTGACCACTCGCTATTGGGCCACTAATCCGTTCTGGAGTTTGATCTAGATTGTGTTTCTATGGCTAATGGGAATGCCACAGGATGTCCCAAATCATGAATCCGTCATAATGACACACTGCCAAAAGCCTTACTGAAGTCAACATAGATAACATGTGCTGTTTTCTCCATATTCATGAACCTTCCTGCTCTGCTTCAAAACAAGCTGAATCAGCTTGATATTGCACATTTTCACAAATCCATGCTGGCTGTTGCTCCCTAGGTGTGTGTGTGGGGCGAGGGTGTGGGTGGGACTGCATTAAGTGATTATAGCTTCTTGGCATTTTATTGGCACAATAGTTCTCTCTCATTAAAAGTGTTTCAAGCTTGGTTGTGTCACAACCTTGAAAGTTATCTTTCACTTTACAGTAAATATAAAATCTCACTACAGAGATGGGATGGGAAATTGTCATCCTTCCCCCAAATGCCTGAAGCTTTCACTGTGTGCAAATAGTTAAATGCAGCCTAGTAACAGTAATCCTTTCTTGCAAAGTTTGTAATAATATGACAGTGTTGAATTAAATAGCAGTTAAAAAATGTCACGTAAATCCCAGTTTACCTGTGTGACCTTTCTAAGTCCCAAAGCTTTAAAGATAGCTTCTTAATGAGATTTTCAATTTGGAAATGAGAAGTTAAAAATATTTCTCTAATATCAAAACACATTTTTTAAAATGAGGCTTATTTTCCTTGAATGCAAAATAAAATAAAGCAAAGTGTATTTGTTCTGATTACAGAAACAGAAATGAAGGAAGGAACTCTGATCCTAGGAGTGGAAGTGTACCTGTACTTAATCTTTTTCTGTGTGCATTTACAAAAACCATTACTCTAGCTTTTAAATATCAAGATTTGACATAACAAATTATAGAAGGTTATAAAGAAACCCAAAGAGAGAATAAAAACAGCTCGAAGGATGATTTGAGTTTTTCCTCTTAGAAAAATAACTGCTCTATGTATTTTTAGGATCATATGACTTTTTTAACCAGTGCAGCCATGGATTCTTTTAGCACTCTATTTGCATAAAATGAGGTTTTATAATTTAAAAGCATGAATTAAACAAAAAGTGGTATAAAATAACAGATAAATGTATGCAATGAAAAATTCTATATGCCTTGCTCCAGTTCCTTTGAGATTCAGAACAGTACATGACAGAACTCTGCTATTGTTTATGCACTAATAACATGCTAAATTTTATTTGTTTAAGGCGAAATCCTGTTCTTGAAAGATACTTGTTCACAAGTCCAGTTCAGACCTTCTCTCTCTCAAAAGCAGCTGAGGAAAATAGCTGGATCAGGTTTTATAAATACAAATTGAAAAAAAAAATCCCAGAAAAAACAAAACAAACAAAACCCTATAAAAACATTTGGTGCAAATATATATTTGCTCCTGTGTATTTATTTATGCAAGCCCCATTACATCGTTCTGGTGAATTATGTGGACAGTTATATGAGTGCTGGGCCAAAGAACTTGAATTTTGTGCTAATTTTTACTCTGTCAGTTTCTGCACTACACGGTGTCGAAAATGCAACACTATAGAAGAGTTACAGCAGTGTAGCCTGATAGAAGTGAGCCAAAAAGTAAGTATGGAAGCACACACTGGAAATGTATTTGTTTCAAGTGATTCAGGAGAACTAAAATACCTTTTGGCCCGCACCTTTGAGGTTATGCTCCTCTCAAAATGGTTCCTTGAAGCAAAAATGTGATTTGTCTGTCATTTGCAAATAATATGAGAGGTCTCAGCTGCAGGTGACAAACCAAAATCCCTGATAATGATGCACGTTTATACAGTTCTGATGCTTCTTTTTGTTCCGAAGGTCATATATTCAGCATTTCAGGCAAAACTGATTCTAATGAAGCTGCGTTTTTTTCAAGTGTTTTTAACTCCTTATGTATTAAATAAACAGCAGCTACTGCTTTCCTTTCTAGAATAATTTTCTGACTCAATACAGATTCTAAGTGCTCAGGATATGTAGGATGCCATTAATCAGACGTGTTGAGGGATGACAAATTGGGCAGTAGATGACGATCCTCGTGCTATCCTAAATGGATTAAAGGATCTAAAGACAGCCTGCAGTCCTGTGGTGAACTCTGCATGGGTGATGTGCTGTGGGAGCAGAATGAAATGGGAAACTCCATGACTGTCCCAATGAAACTGGTGTTCCAGCCTTAGGCAGATTTATGCACAATTCTGCAATATTGTGGATGGTAATATTAATAATAAGTAATATTCACTTGAAAGTTAAAATAAAAAACCCCAGCAGAAGTATCATGGATGCATTGTTTCAGACAAGCCACAGTCTTTTGAGAGCTAGCCAGACCTTTGATTATGGTTAGCTTGATTTCTGAGACAGCATTGGCCCAAATGAATGAAATGTGTAGCGAGCACAATGTCTGAAATTCTACACTCAAGTTTTTCTCTCTCTTGTCTCTTAACCAAATATATATAAACTCAAAGAAGAGCAACTCATTACTTCAGAGAAATAGAGAAAAATAAACTGTGTTTACTGTTTAACAAGATACATATATACACCATAAGCTCAATATTGAAATAACAGTACTGCAAATAAATTACCTCAAATAACCTCAATTGAGAAAAAAAAAAAGTAGAAACGTTCTAGAATGGTAGTAAAGTACTAGAATGGTTCAGGTTCCTAGAAAACATGAACCACAACGGATAGTTTTAAAGTACCTTTGTACACACAAAAAAGATACTTTTATAAAATTATATCAATATAAAAACTGTCATACTACAAAACCAGTCTTATTCCCAAAGAGCGTTTTTTTAAATTGTTTGCTGAGTAGGAAAAAAACCCTGTCTATGCAATGGAAAGTAAAAAGAAAAAAAACCCTTGGGTAAGAGAAAAGAGACAGTTCTGACCTGAGGCCTTACTCTGCCATCACTGTGCAGCTCACACAACAAAATAGTTTGGATATTCATATATTTAGGTATGGTGAGGTTGCTACAGCAACATCATGTGCTACATACAACTCTAGTTGTTTTTTCAGTGGCAGCTGAATTTGTTTTAACATTTTAATAGATTTCAAAATTTTTGTTAGGTTATTATTATTATTATTATTATTATTATTATTATTATTATTATTATTATTATTATTATTATTATTATTATTATTTAGAATCAGGTACAAACCCACCAGCATTTCACAACTGGTCTTGTTGACAATTTATAACAAAGCAGAAACACTTTCCACCAATCATACAATATTTGGGTGCAAGCCCTAACAGAAGTGCTGTAAAGTTTACCTGTCACAGACCCTGTTGATTTTACACTACAGGACAACTTCAGTGGGTTCTCACTGAAACTGTACTGTAGAGTGAGTTCTCTGCCTCTCTCTGAGGTAACTGAGGTAGACCTTCCCTTGACACAAAGTTGCTTAAAGTGATAGGGAACAAATGGGTCATGAATCTAAGGAACAATAGTTGAAACAACAGAGACTTGTCAGGACTGGCGGTAGACACATTTTGTCTTGGCTGATTATTTACTAGTGAACAACAATTTTACTGCCTTGCCAGTCTGTAAAATGTAACATAGATTGTGACTCCTTGTATTTCACCAGGTTTTACCTCCTATCGTGAAACTCCTAAAACTGATTTTTCCTTCTACCAAGGACAATGCAAATTCAATTTGCACTACTTTCTAGATGAGTAATTTTAAACCGATATTTTTGTTTTCTTTTGCTTCTTTCAGTGTTCAAGCCGTTGTTATATATCACTGATCTATAAACCTTCATAAAGTTCTCTTAAGGCCTACATACCATCTGGTATGCTCCTCTATCACTGGCATAGCAGCAAAACTGTCTTAAGAAAAAAAAAGTCAAATGTAACAGCTCTAATGGTGCATGTAAAGCAATTTTATATATAAATAGATTCTTTTCAAATTTCTGCTGCCATTCTTAAAAAAAAACAAACCAAAAACCTCACAAATCAGCCTTCAAAACAATAGCAGACAGCAATCTGTCAGTTCTCCAGTAAGCATGGGCTAACCAGTGTCATTAGCACCTCAAAAAAGGGTTTTTCCTGCCTTGCTTGCCAGGAATACACAATAGCTGTTAACAATACTAATACCTACCAATTACCCAGTCTTTCCAAGTTCAAAGCACTGTAAAAACTGAAGTAATCTGCTACAGCATTTTCTAGGTTCATGCTAATTCCTGTAAATGAAATGCTTTTAAAATCTGGCGTGTTCTGGAGCGTTCTATTTAATCCCCTTCGTTTTCACTGTTTTCTAATCTTGAACTTGCTTTTTCTCCCAAGTTCTGGAATTTATGAGTATTTTCTTATTACTTTTTCCCCAAGACTTAATGTTCCTGACCGCCTTGTTGAGTCACAAACACAGACTGACCTGAGTGTGTGTTCCCCTTTACACTTACTTTCTTCAGTTTCATCTTTCTTTTCTCAACTTTTCAAACATTACCCATTCAGCTTTGCAGCCTCACAGCCCATTTGTCTCTGTACATTTAACAACACTGCTTGACTGTGTCCTCCAAGTCAGTCAAACATGATTTGACATCTATCACATGCACAGTTTGTTATCCTTTCCTCATGGAAAAAGTGGTCAAAGTCTTGCCAGAGTCCTTAACCTTTAGATGCTCAATGTGTTGCAATAAGTCAATGTGAGGCAAAAGCACATCAGTGGTGCTAACAGCAGTACTAATACTTAGCAGAGAAGTTCATGAGCTTTGCCGTGGTTATCAGGTCCCAAGAAGAATTCTCTGAGGTAAAGTAAAAGTGTCCTCATGGACCATACTTTTTTCCTTCTCTAACCCACACCCAGCTTTACTTCTGATGTAACTACAAGCTTCTTTATTCCCATTTTTGGGGTAACTTGCCTTTTAAGTGGGTGGAATTTCAAGTTGGTAGGTGTCTGAGCTTGTGCTGACAGGCAAAACTCTCTTCCATTTTCACACTGACCTGCTCTTTGCATGAAAGCACTTGATGTCTTGCCTTTTTATATGTCAACAGTGAGTCTAGCCCAGGCACTCCTTCTCCAGCACAATTTAGTCCTCCTCAGAGGATAACCTCAGGGGATAACCTCAGATGATCTCTGAATTGCACTGTTCAGACACCAGCCAGTCTGCAAATCCACCTGTGCCTCAGCACCCACCTCTGGGGGCGAAATCATTCTTCTGTTCCATTTACACTGCACTTATTTGTATTTGGGATTAGCAGAATGCAGTTTCCAACAAATTTAAACTCATCTATTATTCAAATTGTAGATTAATATTTGATATGAAGGCAAGACATCGTCACTGAAGCTTGATTTCCTGCAAATCTTTTTGCTTCCCAGGTGTTTGGCTACTGCAATTTAAAAGTCAAATAACTTTAAGGGTGAAGAAACATCCTGTGAGCCCAGAGCTATAGAGCTGGTGCTGCCTGGAAGGCTGACCTGAAACAGAGACTGGATAGGGCTAGAGAATAAAGTAGGTATTTATTGAAAGGCCTCCAGGATCCACTTTGGGCAGGATAGGAGCCCGACCAAGGCTGCACCCCGAGTCCACTACAAAATGCCACACATGAAAGGCTGACCCGTCACGAGGTCTCACATTTTTATCAGTTTTGGTCCATTTGCACATTGGGGTTTAATTGTCCAACTACAACTTCAGGCTGTGAGGTCTCATCCTTCTTGTTCCTCCCTTCGGTTCACCGTTGTTTATGTTTTGGGCCTGGAAGCTGTCCTTGGTTCTCAGCAGAAAAGGGATTTGTTTTGTTCTACTTACTCTGTGAAGAGAGCTTACTGGCACTCAATACGAGGCTCAGAACTACATCCTTAGGTAACACAGAATCTGCAAGCTAAAGCTTAGGGCATCATTTCTCCTCTTTGGAGGCTCAACAAGGCCTTTCCCTTGTTGAGTCTCTATTCCAAATATGTACAAGTAAGTATTTAATAATAGTGAACAGCTGACCGCAATGAACATTAAACAACACTAACAAACATCCAACAGTAGTATTGTCTTGTGCAGTTAGGTATTATACAAAGGAAAACAATGAATATTTTGCACAGTTTTTTAAGTGTAGAGGAGAAATCATTTAAAACGTGTTTTCGTCTGCATCAGTTTTTGTTTTTACAGTTGTTTCAGGAGTAGAAGCTCTTTTAACTTTGGAGTAGAGAATCTAGGGTTCTTTGCTAGCAATTTTAACTGTGCTGAGAGTGGTCAGCAGAATTTGGAATGCTCTTTTCTACCTGGCTTGTAGAGGATTATTGTTCTACCACTTAACATAGACCTAGTCTTCTGGTTGGAAGGAATGTGTAGGTGTGTTGAGTGTTATGGGTCTGGATAGCACGATGTAAGTCTGGAGTTTCTGCAAAGTAGAACCCAAAGCCATCAAATATCTCTGTAAATTAAGTTTTCATTTCATGCTAATTTCACCTGGAATATGAGGGAGTTGATTGTGGTCTGCCGTACAGTATTTCATAGAGACTGATGTAAAAGCCAATGCTTTTTCAGCTTAAATTTTAAAGATTGAAAGAAAGGCCTCACGCCAACACTGGCACATTGATGGGTAAGTGGCTTCTTTTTCTAGTTTTCTGTAAACTAACATAATCTCTCCAGAATGTTTTTCTTAGCTGCTGCACCTGGCACCCCAGTACAATGCTTATTCATTTCTGCCAGGCCTTGAAGCACTTCATATCACAGCTGGCTGGTATGTGAAAGGGTAGACATGTAAAGGTAGTTTCAGTACCTCTTTGCCACTTCAACATTTAAAGGCCACCATTTCAGCCCTGGCAAGGTTCTCTGTGCAACACCAGGTAACCTCAAGTGCCTTTGCACACCTGGCTGCATGTGCTCTGCGATCACGCATCCACTGAAACCCAGCATGGCAGCAGGTCCTGACCCAAGACAGCAAAAGGTGTTTTCCCACCTATTCTGCCAAAGGAACGCAACACTGGAAATGTGTCAAGGAACCTAAGCTGAAAACTGCCCTAAATCCACACCTTTAGGTGGGGTACAGCACCTGAAAGATGGGGTACCTACCATCAAGGGTGACCTAGAAAAGTTTGAGAAGTGGGTCTATGGGAATCTCATGAAGTTTGACAAGGCCAAGTGCAAGGTCCTGCACCCAGCTCAGGGCAATCCCTGGTATCAACACGGGCTGGGAAATGAACAGATAGAGAGCAGCCCTGATGAGAAGGACTTGGGGGTGTTGCTGGGCGAGAGGCTGGACACCATCTGGCAGTGGGCACTCACAGCCCAGAAAGCCAAATGTGTCCTGGGCTACGTCCAAAGCAGCATGGGCGGCAGGGAAGGGAGGGAATTCTGCCCCTGTGCTCTGCTCTGGTGAGAGCCCACCTGCAGGGCTGCATCAGCTCTGGGGGCACAGCACAGGACAGACACAGGCCTGATGGATCACTCCAGAGGAAGGCCACCAAGACGATCAGAGAGATGGAACACCTCTCCTATGAGGGGAAGGCTAAGAGAATTGGGATTTTTTTGGCATGGAAGAGAAGGGTTTGGGGTGACCTAATTGTGGCCTTTCAGTACCTGAAGGGAGCCTACAAGAAAGCTGGAGAGAAACATTACAAGAGTGTGTAAGTGGACAAAGGGCTCCAAACTTAAAGAAGATAGGCTTAAATTAGATATTCAGAAGAAATTCTTTACAGAGTGAGTGGTGAGACGCTGTAGCAGGTTGCCTAGAAGAGTGAATGCCCCATCCTGCGAAGTGTTCAAGGCAAGGTTGGATGGGTTTTGAGCAGCCTGGTCTAGTGGAAGGTGTCCCTGCCCATGGCAGGGGCANACCGGCTCCACACCCCCCTGTCCAGGGTCCAAACTCCCTTTCTCAGGTCCCAGGTCATCCAAAGGGATGCCCTGGACTCCAACAGGAGCCTACAAGAAAGGTGGAGAGAAACATTTTACAAGAGTGTGTATGTAAGTGGACAAAGGGGAATGGCTCCAAACTTAAAGAGGATAGGCTTAAATTAGATATTCAGAAGAAATTCTTTACAGAGTGAGTGATGACACACTGTAGCAGGTTGCCTAGAGTAGTGAATGCCCCATCCTGCGGAATGTTCAAGGCTAGGTTGGATGGGTTTTGAGCAGCCTGGTCTAGTGGAAGGTGTCCCTGCCCATGGCAGGGGCATTGGAACTAGGTGTCATTAAGGACCCTTCCAACCCAAACTATTCTTTGACTGTATGACCCCGTATTTTAGGGTTTCAAATCTCCTACGATGGTCTTTTCACGGTTGTCCATCCAAACTTTTCAACTTGGAAGTGGGAGGCAGGGTATGAACACGTGATGATTTACTATCAAAAACATCCCTTGTGTGGTGTCTGGAATTGGAACCCGCAAATGTCCTTGGTCAAGGCGGCAGCCGCCTGAAACCTCAAGCCCCCAGACCCACACGGAATCCGCCCCCCTTCCAAGCTCCCCGCGGCCCCTGAGGGCAGCGCCTCCCTCCGCACTCGAGGGAAATGGCGCGAAAGCGCACGCGTCCGCGCGCCCCAGCCGGGCGAGGCGATTGGCGGGCGGGTGTCGTGACGTCATCGCCGCGCGCCGGCAGCCCCGTGCACCGCTCTTGAGGGGCGCGAGTCGTGGTCCCGCTGCCCGGGCCTCATCCCGCCCTCCCGCCGGCCCGCTCTCCTGTCCCGGGGGCCGGCCCGGCTCCTGCCGGCCTCTGCCGCTGCTGCTGTCTCCCGCCGCCCTGCTGGGGCCGCCCCACTGCGCGACAGGTGCGTGCGGGGCCCGCCGCCCATACCTGGAGGGCGCCGGCCGCTGTGAGATGAGGAGGGAGGCCGGGAGAGCGCGAGGAAGAGGGAGAGTGGGTGGAAGGGCGGATGGATGGGCAGGCAGGAGCCTTCCAGCTGCCTGACAGCGTCCCTGGCCTCGCGTTTCTATGGGAGCGCCGGCCGGTGCCTTCGCCAGCGTTTTCCTGTCTGTGTTAGACGGGCCCTGCCGGCTGTCTCACCCTTTGCTGGCTTTTCCCACAGAAAGGTTAAGAATATGAGCCTCTACAATTTGGACCGGTTCCGCTTCGAGAGGAAGGGGAAGGGCGCGGAGCAGGAGGCGCCGTCCCGGCCGGCGGCCCGGGCGGAGGCACCTGACGCTGCTGCCGCGGTCGGTGCCGCTGGAGGGGATGAGGAGGAAGGTACCGATGGCAGCAGGAGGCCAGACACTCCGGCCTCGGACGGGACGGAGAGAGCTGGTGAGTCAGGTGTTTTGCATGCATAAGGACAGCGTAAGTGCTTAATTTCTAGAAATAAAATAATTGCCTTTTGGTTTGGTGTTTGTCTTTTTGGGTT
Organism: Cyanoderma ruficeps; assembly: GCA_008694505.1. Lineage (NCBI taxonomy): Eukaryota > Metazoa > Chordata > Aves > Passeriformes > Timaliidae > Cyanoderma > Cyanoderma ruficeps. The sequence continues at coordinate 1,224,806 of VZDJ01000084.1, read as the reverse complement.
TTGCCCCCTTTGCTTGTTTTACAAACGTGTTTTTCTGTGCACACAGTTCACAACAGTTTCCCCAAAAGTATCCTCATTTGTTGCAGTGTATGCTCTAATTGAACCTGTGCATTTACAGGTAACATTCTGAAATAACTTCTTTTTTAATTGATTAAATAAGCATCAAATTAAATGTTGAAAGTGTGTTATATTTTCCTGTTTATAAATTTAATTAACACTTATTTTAGTGGAAATAGGAAGAAGTGGCTTTTATTTGTCTGATAGACATTTTGAGTAGAGTCCTTGGCTAATGCATTGTGGAGCATCACAGTTGGGATTGAAAAGAAAGAACAGTTTCACTTGGGCCTGATTTTGTAAAGAGTTGAGATAATCCGGTACTGATTCTCAGAAGCTGACTGTGTTAATGGCTTTGTCATAGTGCTTGTCCTCTTTTGGGGCAGAAGCTTGGAGTTTTCGTGGAAATGTCAAAAGCTTCATTGTGTTGTAGTGTGTTGGTTTCCTTTGAGACAGTAGGGATGCGCTGTTCCTATTTGGATGTATTGCTTAATACTAATGACTGAAATTGCTGTTGGCACATTTACCAGTAGGTTTTTCATGTTACTAAGGGAGTAAGATTTGAGGAACAGACAGTATCTATCTCCTGATTATTTGGTACTTCTCAGACATGCCATGTAACTTCTGGTGCAGTTGTCAAGTCCCAGGTGTTATTGGAGAGATCAGACAGACTTTGTGCATTTATTCAGAAATGAAACAACAATGTCTGTTGGTGTTTAACCACGTTGTTTGCATGTGGCTTTCTCTTGGTGCAAGGCAGTTTTTCACAATACTTTATCTAAGTGACAGCAGAGAACCTTTCATGCACAAGGAGGAGTTCCTCATGGGAAGCTGAGCCAAGTCAGAATTCCAGGAGGGGTGGATATTTACTCTTCCCTAAATTTTGGTTTCGTGCAGGTTGACTGGTTTTAGTTGATTGTAGTGCTCTTGTGTTTAGATTAGAAAATATTAAGCAGTGTTCTCTGTAATTAAGAATAAAATATATAAAACCTAAGTTGCCAGTCTGGAACTGACTAACCTATCCACTTGAAAAGAATGTTTTGGTGACAGGGAGAACTTTACAGAAGAAGCAAGCAGCTGTTTATTCTGGCTTGTGCTCATGTGTCTTTGTAATGGAAAAATGGGCGCTCTGAAGAAGTGCACTTTGGAACAGGTGTTCCCTTCCTGTTTGTGGTAAATCATTGTCTTGTGCTATGGAGGAGTTACTGAGTGCAGGGCCCTTCTTGAACTGTGAATGCAATTGTGCAGTAATGGATGGTGCTGCTCGTTTTGTGGCCTGCTGGTTTTGGGATTTACTTTATTTTAATAATATATTTCTTTAGTTGGCCTGTGGGTTTTGTCAGTGTAAGCACGTAGCTACACCATAACTGCCAACAAACTTGTTTTTCAAAGTGCTGCTTTCTCTTGACTTAAATTCTGTAGGGGTAGGACTGTGGAGGAGGGATGTAATACCCAATTTAGAGGCATGAGTTTAGATACAGGGTAATAAAAAGAGAGGTGAAGGCCAGCCTAAAAAAATGTAATGCAAGGCTGAGTAGTTGTGAGGAAAACTGCTGGGAGATGATGGTAACGAATAGTGGAACAGGGTAGAGTGCAAGAGCAGGCAAAACTACAGCAGGTGTCCAACTGAAATAAGCATCCAGGGACACAGATGCTGGTGTAGAACTGAAGCACTAATTAACATTTAAAATTGAGACGTAATTAGTAGTGCTCTGCATATATATAATGCTTCATCTTTCACAGATATTGAGTGTTTAAAGAAGATCGAGTGGTTTAGTGACTTTTTCTCCCACTTATTTGCACATCAATGTTATGTAACCTATTTAAAGAATGAATAGCCTTTTAAATGAAATCACATCATTACATCTACAGAAGTTAACAAAAATGAAACACTCAGGTTTTGTCTGCATGATATGAGGGACTTAAATGTAATAGAGAAGACTAGATTTGATTAGGAGATGCCTGTCCTCCTTGTTTCCTAATTACTGTCAGGAAGATAGAATTTTTCTGGGTTTGGGTGAAATAAAACAGTCAGTGTTTTTGTTGTTATGGCTGAATGGTCATGGAGAAGGCCCAAAGATGAGTTTATGGCACTGTGTGCTCTCTGCTGCTGACTGCACCAACAAGCCAGACTGTGTTGTTGTTCTGTACAAGAAGCAGCTTACACCAAGTTCACCAAAAATAACTTGCCTTAATGCTCAGTGAATCATGTGAGGACAACAATTACTCAGATTTCTTCTAGAGAATGTTGATTCTTCAGAAGACAAAGTGTTTAACAAAATACTGGTACAACACTCTGGGGAAAGAAGAGGAGAGTGACCTTTATTTCCCTTATACAAACAAAAACGCTATTAAGTAGCTAACAACTTGGGGTTTTGTTCTATTTCCTTTGGTATCATGCAACCACAGTGTGACTCTAAAAAGAATTTAAAAATCTGACTTTTTCCTTCTGGAGCACAAGTAGTTCAGTATAATTTCTGAGAGATTTCATATTTCTGTTTTATCAAGTGCCCTGAAATACGCATCTGACGATGTATGGGATTGTCTAAATGTCATCTCTCTTCAAAACATGTAGTCAGATGTTGTCTATTGTGTCATGAGCCACCATTATCTTTTTTAGCTATTTTCTTTAGTTTTGTTTTCCCAGAACAAACTAATGTTGGTAGATTGTTCTGTACCCCGTTTGTGTCTGTGGGTCACGCTTCTTGTTCCTTTGTGTTGAACGTGTGTCCCTTATGCTTTAATAAGCAATTGGTGGTGTGTTGGCCACAAGAATTGGTCATCTTTGTGCACCTGTCTGTATTCAAAATTACACAGACTTGCAGTGGCTTTGCAGCCAGGTTGTAAGGAATAATTCTGAACTGCATTTACTGAGGGATAGAAACCAACTCTGGGGACAGTTACCAAATTATATATGGTAGATATCTCTAAAAAGAATTGGAAAAATACACTGTAGTGGCTTACTACAGCCACTTTTCGTGCAATTTAGTATTATTTACTGAATAGTTCTGTATCTCTTGATCTGTTAAGGAAACAGTGAAGCATCTTAATTTTCATTTCGATGTTTTTAGTTGTGTAAATAGCTGGATGTATGAAGATAATGGGATTATTCTGCACAGTTGTAGAAATGGAGCAGAACTGTACCAGAACTGCACCAATTAGTGTAATTGCCAGCATGAGTTTCAAAATGAGGCTTGTATTCAGGTCTCAAAAAGCATGATTACAAAGCTTCCAAAAAGAATTGAAATAAAAGTTGTCAAAGAAATTAAGCTGCTTATAACCCTGTTATTGATGGCTGATTTTGTTTTGTACTCTTTGAATATATATCCTAAACGACTCCATTTTGAGACTGTAATGCTCAGGGCTCACTGACACTGGGACTGCTCTTTTTCGTTCTGTTGTCATTTTCTTTAGGATCTGAGGAAGGCCTGTCTTTTGGTCATGTCTCAGTTCATAGAGTGTAATTTTTACTTAGAGTATTTCTGGTAAAAAGTGATGACTGCAGTACCTAGTGAAGTTTTCTAAGGGTTCATGGGGAGATATGTTGAAGTAATCATTGTTTTAAAAGGGCTGCTTTAAGAAGCACCTTAGGGTAATACTGACATTTAGGATTATTTTAGCCAATAGAGAAGACTTTGAAAAGATCATACTTATTACCTTGTAGACTTGAGCAGCATGTGTTTGGTACTGCTTTCCAAAACTGGGTGGGAGCTACTTTCTATTTGACAATGCTTGTTGGACAATGTTAGTAAATGTGGTAAGCCTCTTAAGTATTGCCTCAGTTTTTGCTTTGGTTTTACCTTTGTTTTCACCTAGGAGAGAAGGAGCTGGCTTTCTTAGAGTGTGGTGTATGGTTTGTGTAGGAGGCTGTGTTTAGAATTACAGGGCAGTGTATTCTCTTTTTGTATTAGCAAAAATCGGTTGCTGTTGGGTTTTGGTTTTGATGTTAATGTGTGCATGTAGGGATACTTACTAGTGCTCCTGTTTTTGTCCTCAGTGTCACATACTGGTCTTATAATTGCAGACATTCCTTAATAGCTCCTTTGAATTGCCTGTAATCAGAAAATTCTGCCTCCAACAATTGCATGTTGTGGCAATAACTTTAATCTGTTGCTACTCTGCAAGGTTACAGTTTGCTCTAAATATGAGGACTCCTTATTACATGTGTGATTTCTGCTTCCCCCCACTTAGTAGAGGATTCTCTTCAGTGGAACAGGTGGAGGAAGGGGACATGACTAGGCTTTTTTTTGAGAGGGAGGATGCTTTTCTCTTCCACCTAACTCAGCATTTTATAAGTATGGGGGTTAAGAGCTGTCAAGAAGACTGGACAGCAATTGCTAAATAAAATGAGAAATCATTAAGTGAAACAGTAAATACTCTTTATTTAAATATAAACCTTGTCTAAGGTTTATACTGTAAAGAATAAAATTACTGTTAAAACCATTGTATTTTTGTAAAGTTTCCTTGTGTTCTGTTTTGAAATGGAGTAAGGATGCCTCTTAGCAAAGTTATTGTGAGTACCTGTCGTTTCCATGTCACGCTGCTTGCAAGGGGAATACGTTTGGAATTTAGTCTAACCTGTGAGGCAAAGATCCATGAAAACGGCCTTGATCCCTTCTGTTAGTTCAGTGTAGATGTGTAATTCTCATGTTTCTTATAGACCTGTTTTGGTATTGAATCACGTTTTTTTAATGTATTTTGTATTTCTATCTTGTTGTGATGGCCCTTGCCCTGATAACCCAACTTCATAATGTTCCCAAAGGTCTCTTTTGCCCCTCTCCTGTGTTCATCTAAAAACGTTATCAGTTTTCAGATGAAGCAACTGCATCAAGGACAATACATCTCCTTCCTAAGATGGATAGATAGAAGGTACTGCTCGGGAGGCTTCAGCTGCCAACATATTGGTCTTGGATGCACAGAATCTGTCTTGGAACAGTGTTCTACTGCTTCAGAACTAATAATTTTTAGGCATTCCTAAATTTGCATGTGTATGGGCTTTTCAAAATAAGATTCCTTTGCAAAGTGAGACTTCTGCCTCTTCTGAAAATCATTATCGTAATCCTGCATTGTGTTTGGAAAGTGATAGAAAAGATTTAGATTTTGATAACTCAGCTAAAATTACACCTTTTATCACAGATGAAGTAATTAGATGCCATGTAGCTCCTTTCTACATTTGACTATCAGATGAATTTATTCTAGCTTCATCTGTGTCTACTGTCTGCTGGCAAATCAGCTTTGCAAACTGATGTTACACTCTAGTAATTTGACTCAGCAAGTTTCTGAATTAGGGAATGGAGGCAGAAGAAACTACCTTTACTTCCAGCCAAAATTGTGGTTCCAGAGTTAGCAGCACTGCTGGTGCTTGGTTCACAAACACGTGAGTTTTAAAAAAGGATGGGTGTGTTAGAGGGGAGAGGATGCCTGTGGTGCTTTCTTTGTGTTATGAGAATTTAAGATCCTTTTATATGGGGGCTTCCACTGACAGTAGTATCACTAAAACACAACTTTCTCAGAAGTTTGTGGCAGACTCTCCTGCCCCTTATCCTGGATTTTTCCTATGTGTGGCTGAGGTCACCTTGTTGGGGGATCCATTCAGTGCAGGTAGCTCAGTGTGTGGCTGCAGCTTGAGCTGTGGGTGGGGAGAGCCCCAGGCAAGAGGCAGGAACTGCTGACCCCTTGCACAAAGTCCCAGGGGACTGGCCACTCAGGAGCTGATGACTCCAGACTCTCCTGCACTTAGACTGTGAGGGTGTAAAAGCCCAGGATTTTTTTTGTTTGGGATTGCTCCACAGAGGCACCAGCTCGGGCTGTGATTTTGTGATTGCACCATGATTAAATGATACAGGGGATCTGGACATCTGAGACTGCTCTGGGAAATCTGATGTGACTCTGTGAGTGTGGACTCTATAGTGCAAAGGGGTCTTGGTTCCAGCTCAGGTGTTGCCAGGGTGGCTCCTGCATAGTTGACAGAGAAGGTTCTTTAACAGCGTGAAGTTCTTAAGGCTTCAGTGATTGCTCTTTTGTACTGTCATTGAACCCTTGCTGATGTTTCCTCAAAGACACTGAGTTGCATTCACCTCCATCCCTTTAACCACTATTAAGCTCCATTTTAAAGTTTTCTTTTTTTTCTGTAGTGTACTCTGTAACATTTGGTACCGTATTTTTTTAGTGTATTGGGTGCCTTTCCCTTTCAAACCCTGTGCAGTTTCATGTGTCAGCAAATAACTTCTAGGATTTATCTTTTTTTTCCCCCCATTCATTCAGTGCTGCCACAGTGAGTAATTTTAGATTTATTTTCCACAAGATTTCTTTGACTCAGAAAATGCTCTCTGCAGCTGTCATGTTCTCTGCTCTGTGCATCAATTTTTCTCTCTTCATAGAGAAAAGAGAGAAATATGCCTGTGTTTCTATCCATGTGTATCTATCAGCCTGGAAGTAGTCCAGAGGACTTTACTCATTATTCATTTATCTAAAAAGAAGTATTTATTTATTTATTTATTTATGGTTATTAAGCTAAAATACATATTATCTTAAACTTTGTAGTATAAAAATTGCTTGTTTGATGTAAGAGGGCTGAAGATCCTCTGCCAGGTAAGTTCCCAAGTTAAGGAATACGGCTTACAGGAATTTTCTAAGCGTGAGAATGCGAGTTCTGTTTAACTGGCTGTTGTGTCTCTGAAAGAAATCACAGCTGCCTGATGCTTGAAGTCATAACTCTTTGTCTCCTCTTTTTTCTTCTATTGGAATGTCTTGCACAGAGTATTCCACCGTCCCAGAAACTCCTGAAGCTCAGAGGACAACGAAAGAGTCTTATTTCAGGCGTCATCGAGGGGTGCAGTTCTTTGATGTGTCTGACAGTGAGGATGAGGAGCCAAGGAATGCCGGTGCTGCCGAGGAGACTCGCGCTCCAAGGGGAGAGGCGGCCGTAATGTACGCTCTGAGCCCGCTGTCTGTCCTGTCTCGGCACCCTCGCGGGGTGTTCTAACGTGAAACACTTAATGAAAATCACAGCCTACGTTGGGTTCTGGTTTACTCCTTTGGGATTCAGCTGTTCCTAACTAAACTTTACTGGGTTTTCAGGGAAGAGGTATCCAGTTAAAACATTTTCTCAGAGGGAGGAGTTCTGTGATGTTGAAATATGTAATGTTTGTTCATTTATGCATTTGTGCCTTTGCCCTTCTGAAATACTTCTAGTGCAACTTGAAGACTTTACTGTTACGCACTTGCTTTAATAATTTTAAACTGTTTGAGTTGATTTTTTTTTGTATATGCAACTATATTTGACAGGGAAGCAAATAGAGCTTCAGTGTGTAGTATGAGTACTGAGGTAAACTGAAGTATGAGTTGCACGGTGTGTTTCCTATGCATAGTGAAAACTATTTCATTCCTAAGTGATTTGGAAATTTGTATTTTTGAATGTGCTGTGAGGGAACAATCACTGTGCAGGAGTCACGTGTGTGTGTGTGCTAAAAAGGCAGCGTTGAGAGAACAGGTAAGACAAGATGTGGATAGACATCTGCAGCCATTTGGAACAGTTTAAAGGAGCCCCTACTAGTTATATGTCTGTGTGGTAATTGTGCCCTCTAGATGTTCTTGTGCTAAGTAAAATAAGATGGCTTAACCTGCTTTATTGATATTCTAGTTGAATTAATGGGCAGAAAACTTTTGTGGGAATTGCAACCTTAACATCTGTAGTCTCTTGTCAGGTTTGCACAGGGCGTGGAGTTACTGGGGGTTTACAGCAGAAGTGAAATAATGCATTTTCCTGCTGCTGTTACCTGAAATTCGGATGTTGTGTCGTTTGGGTTTTTTTTAGTATTTCCCCCCCTTAAGTTTCAACTTAAGGCAGCTACTTCAGAAGGAGAGAAAAAACCTAGCACTTACAAGTGAGCTCCTGCTTCTGCCTGTGATTTAAGTTGTAGATTGTGCAAGGAGACAGAGGTGGCCAGCTGGTTGCATGCATCAAATTGGCTTGTCTGCAGTGCTGTGTAGATGTAGTTACTCTTCTTCTGGGATCAGTCCCACCTGGAAGCAGTTCAAGTGGTTTTGTACCATGTGGAGCTGATGCTGATAAGGCACACAGGATGCAACTTGCAGGGCCACTGCTTGCTATTCCTATACTGTGTTGTGGTTGGTGGGAGTTAGAGGTGGACAGCGAGGTGACTCCTGGTGGGGTTGATGAACATGAGGCTACATTCTTTTGTACTCCTCAGTATTCCCGTGTAGCCACCAGGCACCTCAGTGCCTGACACTTTGTCACAGCATGCTGGTCCCAGTGCTGATTGATGTGTACAGAGCCCACAGAGCTGTCTCACAAGTGGCTGGTCTGGTCGAGCTAACAAACAAACGGAGAGTGTGGCAGGAGTTAGCTGGGATCTGTCCAGGCTTATGAGCTCTGGCTTGTGCTGAATTCTGGCTTTGCGTAGAATCAGTCAATTCAGTGTCTGCATTGGGCATTTTAATGTATGTGTTACCTAGTTTGGGGCGTTGGTGAGTTTTTTGGGGTATTTACTTTCTTTTTGCAGAGTATCCTAGCTTTCCTCATTCTGAACAAGGTACAGAACAGAAAGCACAAAGTTTAGAGTAGAAAACTCATCTTTCCTAAAGAAAGCGTGCCACAAGTTTTGCTACCAGAGAGTCACTGTCTGGACTCCGTTGGAAAAAAGCAGAATCTAGCACATACAAGTTGATTCAGTGTTACTGAATGCATCTAAATGCATTTTGTGCAATCCTGGTGATTTGCAGTAATGTTCTGGTACAGTAAAACATTCATAAGCAAAAATAAATGTTAATTCATTTTTTCTTCCCCATATATTGTAGCTCTGAACCGTCTGATGATGATGACGAGCCTGAAAAGGAAATGCCCAAGCTGACACTTGTAAATGGTGGGAAGCAGCAGCCAGCTGTGAAGGAGGATGTGGAAGAAGATGCCAGAGCCTCAAAGCTGCAAACAATGAAGGAACGTTTTCCCCAAAGAAGTGACCAAGAATTATTAAAAGTAATAATGCTCAGTTTTTGATTTATTTTGGTGATTATTTCATAGGCAGTTTTTCTAAGCTTCTGACAGGGTACAGTCTTGTGGTGAATTAATTCTGTCTAGATGCCAGGTGCCCACTAAAGCTGCTCTGTCACTCTGCTTCTCAGCTGGACAGGGAAGAGAGTAGAATAAAACACTCACGGATCATGATAAAGACATGGAGAGATCACTCACCAGTTACTGTCATGGGCAAAACAGACTCGATTTATGGAAAAAATTTAATTACCAGTCAGATCAGAGTTGGGTAGTGAAAAATCAACTTAAATCTTAAAACACCTTCGCCCCATCCCTCCCTTATTTTGGGACTTAACTGTATTTGTGATTTTCTCTATCTCCTTCCCCTCCACACCAGCAGTGCCTGGGAGTGGGATATAGGGACTGCAGTCAGTTCATCAGCCCTCCTCAGCAGGAGTACTCCTCACGCTCTTCCTTTGTCCCAGAGTTGGATCCTTTCCGTGGCATGCAGTCCTTTAGGAACAGGCTGCTCCATTGTGGGTCCCTTCCACAGGGTCACCAGTCATGCCAGCAAACCTGTGGGTTTGCTCCAGTGGGCCCTTCTCTCCATGGGTCCTCCCAAGACGCTGCTTTCAGGAGGGCTTCCCACACTGTCACAGCCTCCTTTGGGCATGCACCTGCTCTGCACCTGTTCTCCACAGGCTGCAGGTGGCTCTCTGCTCCCCCTTGGACCTCCATGGGCTGCAAGGGCACAGCTGCCTCGCCATGGCCTTCCCCATGGCCTGCAGGGGAATCTCTGCTCCAGCGGCTGCAGCACCTCCAGCCCCACCTTCACTGATCTTGGTGTCTGCAGGGCTGTTTTTCTCCCATGAATTCTCCTTCCTCTCTCCTGCTGCAGGTGTGTTGTTCCTCCCCATTTCCCTATCCCCCTTCTTTCTTAGCTGGTGCTGCCCCTGTCACTGGTGGACTTGCTGCAGGACTGTCTTGGAGCTGACTGGCACTGGCTCTCTTGAATGTGAGGGAAGCTTCTGGTGGCTTCTCACAGAAGCCACCTGTGTAGCTCCTGCCACTCTCAAACTTGGCCATGCAAACACAGTGCAGCTCTTAATTGTTGTTTTGTTAATAGCAAATGGATGAAAGTAACATTTTAGGGGAAGGACAGCTGTGTAACATTTCCACGTACTTGGAAACTTAGATATCTATAGAAATGAATATCTGGACACACACTTCCAATAAACACCTTTAGGTAGGTTCAACAACAGTGAACTCCAGTGTATGGAAAATTTTTCAAGTATTTCTTTGTTGCGATATTTAAGCTTAATTATGGCTGTCTCAGTTGATAACTGTTGGTAGCTGCTGTTGTTGGAATGAGCTAACTGATGAAATGCAGAATGAGTGAAATCACTGCCATCTTCCTGTAGATGGAACACTGCAAGCTTGCGTTTGTGACATGTAACATGCAAAGACTTTAGTGCTTCCACTGAGGCAAAGGGTGGGTTTGAACTTCTTGTAATGTATTCTGATTATGCTGACATGTGAAGGTGAGTACTCTTGGCCATTGTCCAGTGTACAGCACAAAGGTACAGGCAACTCCTTGCAAATGAGATATGGTAGCTCATTACAGTAAAATACCTTCAGTACAGTATAAGGTGTTTTTAGCAAAGTTAGTCTTCAATGCTAATATGTAACTAGCTTTTCACTAGCTTTAATTTATAAAGCTGAATCCATTTAAATTAATCTGTAAAGCTTCTTGGTTGTTGAAATGGCATTAAAGAAGTACTGACATTTCACTGGTGCTCCTTGCTGGGTGCTTTGTTTCCCAGTGGATCAAGCTTTATGCTTAGGCTCCCTTTATTTTGAAAAGAACAAAAGAGTTGCAAGTAGCAATTTTTCAATTTTTCTCTTGAACATTGTAATTAAAATTTGTTGTGTATGTCTGGAATGTATCTCTTACAGTTTTTGGCTGCATAGAATTCATTTGATTCAAAGACTGATAGAAGGTCATTATAGCTTAGTAACTTGCTAGAAATGCTATGTGGTGTGTCTAACTGCTGCTTTGTGACTTAGCTACTGAGCAGCATGTGGGGCTGATGGTGTTTGTTTTCAGGAGACTGCAAGATAGCTCCTGTATCAGCAGAACTTTGTAGAAAATGGAGACTGTGCAGATATTCTTCTGCAATTACATAGCTGCAGCATTTTTGAAGGAGGGCAGAAGAATATCAGGCAATTTGTTCCTTCATAAAGGACCTGGAGCAGGCTGTCCTGACAAACTTGACACAACTGATGGAGGCTATTAAGGAAAAAAATCATGAGCCTTTTAAAAAGGAAATTGTACCATTGTAGCAAATTGTGAGATGATGTTTCCAAACGTGGACTGATGCTTGGGAATCAGGATTCCTCCTAACTTCATTTTTTCTGTGGGGCTTTTTTCATATTTGTAATATTTAGGCCATTTGCTTCTGTTGCTGTTACCTCACTTGAAGAAAGCCTTCTAAAAGTATCCACATGCAGTTTGTAAAACAGATCTATGTTAAGATTTCATGTGGATGGAGAAACAATCTAGGACTGCAAGGATGTATTGATAAACCTTGAGGCACATGATACATTTCGTGTACTTACAGGAAATGGACCAGTGCATCACAATAGTATTCAGACACTTTATGCATTAGTAAATTAGATGGTTTTATTATCTTGTTTTGTGATAGTAGCATTGAATAGTCTTTGAAAAAAAGCTTCTTAGTTAATATGCAGGGTATGTTTGTGAAGTAGGAAAGAAATCGATAGTGAATGATATTGCATTGAAAATGTTTCCAGTATGTGCTTTAAAGTGTTTCTAAATACAGCTTATGTGATCAGTCCAGCTAATTTGATACCTCTTGGTTCTGTGCTTGAATTTTATAATACATGTACATTTGGGGGGTTTTTTTAAGTGTTTTTCAGTCACAGCTGATCCAGCATTGTCTTCCTCTGTTCAACTGGATTAAATTTCTCCACTTAGCAGTTGCCTTTTTTGTTTGTTTTGCAGCTGATAGAATCAGCATGCACAATGGATGAAGCAGTAGCTGCTGGTTTGAAGCTCAATAAAGGTATGTTTAACAAAAAAACTCCACGAAACAAAAAGGCCCAAACTTTAGAAGCTGAAGCTAATTCAATGAAATCGGTTGGGAGGTATTTAAAAAGTGGCAAAGCTTCTGCTAGAAGTTACAGTATTGTTTGTTTATTGTAATAACACAAAATTGAATTTACAGGCTTTGCAGGGAGAAAGATGAAAAGAGGATGTGGACCAAAAATCTGTGAATAAAACCAGAAAGGAGAATTTGTTCTGTGAAGCTCAGGACTGCTTTGCTTGTGGATTCTTAAATGATTCTGTTCTTGCTGGTTCCTTCTTTGTTCAGAACTTGAGGCAAATAGTAAGGGGTTAGCAGAAGTAATCCTAAATATTCTAGGTGAGCCGTCTGGTAGTATGGAAATAATACACAGGGTATGTAGTCATTAATAAGTAGATATTGTTTGTATCAAAGCCTGTCACAGTTTTTTGTTCAGGTTGTTTTCAAAACCTGCTTGTAATTTTGAATAAGAACTGTTAGTCTTAAACACCGGACAGATCCCCCTGGTTCTCTAGCAAAACATAACCCAAACCATGCTTTTGAATCCTCACAGGTTAGGGATGCCTGTTCTGCATCTCAATTTATGCAGTCTCATACTGTTACCAAAACAGAAAAGCAAAACAAAAAACCCCAACATATTTTGTGGGAGTGTGTTGTAATTATTAGATGTGTAAGAGGGTCGTAATTCTTGGTTGACATCACCCAAGTCCAGGGCTAAGTCTTGTCTTATATTTTTGATTTGTTGGAGTTGGTCAGGGAAGAGTGGAATGTTAATATTATAGAAAGCAGATCAACCATCTGTTTGTTTAGAGTTCAGTTGTCCAAGGTTTTCCTGAGGGATCTTCATGGAAATGATGGAAAAAGCTATTTATGATTGCACTTAATTATTTAGTAGTTCTGAGTAGTTGATGTATCTTTTCGTGCAGGATCCTATGGATTTGGAGCAATGTGTTTAGGATGAAGTGTATGCTGAGGGAGAGATGTTATTTTTCAAGTGTTATTTCTGAAGTGTTGTTTTTAAAGTACAAATTTTTTTGCTTATTTAATTCCCCCTGTTGTATTTTCATTTTCTTATTTTCATATAAAAAAAGATTTTTAACAATTTCCAAGAAGCTTTAAGAACATTCAGGCCAATTTGAGAGAAGGGTTTGTGTTGCGCTTTTGTGTTTTGTGTTGTTTGATGGAGTTTTTTTAATCAACCAAACCATTTTGAGTTTATCACCGTGTGCATGGTCAGGTTCTATAGATGGAAGTTCTTGGATACTGGCAATAGGAAACAAGGCTTGCATGTTTTGAGAAATACAATGAGTGCTGCTCTTCCTGGAAGACTGATTACTTTTCAAGGATTTTGATAAATATTAATCCAATTTAAGCTACTGTATATCCTTTAACTTTGTTGCAGTTCACTGTGTTTGAACTAAATCATTTTGATTTCTGGTATGTAGCCCCTGCCTTTTGGCCATTTTTGTGTTGATGTAAGAATGCTGTTTCGCATCCTTTTAATACGAACCACAGAAAAGTCTTCTTGGCAGCAAAATTCTCACTAATCACAGCTGTTGTATAAAATATTTAGTTAGGAGTAAGCATGCCTGACAGTGATGGTATAAATCACCTCATTTTGGACACATTTTTAAAAAATAGAGACCTCGCTGAACATCTGCTTTAACTGTATCAATTCCAGATATACTTTACTTGTTGTGAAATGTTGACTGTGTGAGAGGTCAAGGCAAGATACAGTTTTGTGAAGTACAACTTTGTGGAAAAAGTGTGACCACAATATCCTTGAATTTTTCTGTCCTTTCAAAAATGACAAAAAAATTATTTATAGCTTGAATTCAATAGTTGTATAGAGCTAAAACAAGAAACTGCAGATTTTCTGAAGGTCTAGAGATCAGATGTGACACATTGAAAATATGTGTCTAAGATGTGAAGTTGTAGTAGTATCTGGTCTTTGTGATTCGTTTCTGGTGTTTTCTGTACATCTTGAGAACCACAAAAGTGGTGGGTGTGCTTCTGAGTTGAAGCCTCATGTAAATCTGTCTGGTGTTCATTGCTTTTTGAGCAGTCAGAAGTTACTGTTTTATTTTATCATGATGAGGGAAGTCACAGTAATAAAAAGGGTTTTTTTTTGTTAGAGGTAGCAGCGAGTAACGGGAAATAATTACAGGTGCTCCTCTAAAGTCTGAGACCTTAGAGCTGCTTTTCTCATTGCTCATTAGTGAGAAAATTTATGGGGAGAACAGGGATTCCTCTGGAAGGCCTGGTGTGCCCTGCCTGCACTCCAAGGATGATTCCTACCTAACAGGGAGAGTTTCTTCATCCCTTCAACTGTATACTCCCTTAGCACAGGAAGGAAAAATTAAGTTTACTTTGCAAAGTGGATGTCTTCAGAAAGTTGGGATTTTTTTGTCATTTGCAAATGTGGTGGGTTTCCAAAGACCACAGGTTGACTTTTAAATAATTCTGTTTCTAGGTTCCTGAGACCACAGTTTTCCAGATCCTTTGTTTCAGTTCAATTGCCTCTAAAATTGCTCATGATGGGGCATCCTTCAAAGGCTATTGAGTGCTCAGCCCATGACCAGCAGGAAAATCTTTAGAATACTCTTATATCCAGGCCATGTATTTTTTTAGGGCAAAGAGGTTTGCAGGGTCACTGTTTACATTCAGAATTATCCATCCTGAATACAATGTTAATTGAGCTTAAGAAATAATAACACGATGTCTCCAATGATTTACACTGCTTGACCCAGCAGCATCCTGGCAGCTCCTAGTTTGGATGGCAAGGCAATCACACATTTCTCAGACTTAAGCTAGTAGCAGGCATTTTCCTGACAGTATTGTTTCAATTAGGTCTTGGGCAGAAAGATCAAGGTCTGGATGGTGAAGGAGAGCCTCCACTGGCATATCCTCTGGATGCTTTGACCTGTGCCTCTTGTATTTATTGTGGCCTTCCAGTACAAGAAAGATGAAGAGGGACTATTTACAAGAGCATGTAGTTACAGAAAAAGGGGGAATAGCTTCAAATTGAGAGGGTAGGTTTAGATAGAAATCAGGAAGAAATTCTTTATTGTGAGGGTGGGGAGGGCACTGGACCAGGCTGCCCAGAGAAGCTGTGGATGTCCCATCTTTGGAAGTGTTCAAGGCCAGGTTGGATAGGACTCTGAGCAAGCTGATCTAGTGAAAGGTGTCCCTGCCCACAGCAGGGGTTTGGAATCAAATGATCTTTAATGTCCCTTCCAACCCAAACAATTCTATTATTCTATGATTTTTTAACCTGAATATAAATAAATACTTAGACTTTGAAGAAAATCTTAACAATGTTTTCTGGTATCTCTTACTATATCTTTAATTTAAGGAAGAGTTGCTAGTACTTTACTGTTCTTTGGGATGCTTTAATAAATTTTTTTCCAATATTTATATGCCACTTCTCTGATGAAGTCAGAGTGAATGACTATAGCAGAAAATTTATTTGGCAGTATTTCCACACAAAGTGTCGTCTTGTTCAAAAATTTGGCAACTTAGTGTTCCAGAGTTAAAACTGTTTTGATTATCCAGACAATCTTCTGGATGGGAAAGCAAAGGTGCTTTTTTTGTGTGTGTGTGGGGGTGTGTGTATTCATTGGTCTCCCTGGGCAGGCTGGAAGGAGAGGTTGGCCAGAGATGCTGGTATCAGACACCAAAGCTCTGCAGGCATTTACTGTTCCAGAGAAGATTTAACTTCAAGTACTATTTCAGATCGTGGACTAGGAATTTTCCCAATAATTTGTTCTGGTAATGCTGCTTTAAGCCAAGCTGGTGTGCAGAGACACTGGTAACGTGTTCTTGCCTTCATGATTCGTGCACAGCAGCAGCCTGGAAGTGCACCTGGCTGGGCAGGCCTTAATGCTGAGATAATAATCTCTTGATAATCACCAGGGCCCAAAGATAGTCAGAAAGTTATGGCTCACGTGGACTGTTGGTAAGTGATAAGGTTATCACAAACTTAATATGCATAGTTTTCTTTGAGACGTCTGGATTTAATGTTGAAAAGCATTTGGTAACTTCTCTGGTGTGCACCTGAGCCAGAAATCAGTCATCAGCACTTCCAGATTGGCAGTGACGTACATATTCCAACACACAGATGGGCTTCAGCTTGGAAGAAATACTGGCTTGAATAAAACCAGACACAAATACCCCTTTATGCAACTTGTCTGTAATAACATATGGCAATTATTTAAAAAGAAGAAGAAAATGCTATTTTAGTTGTTATATATGAGAGGTAATTACTTGATTAATTGCCAGACTGCTGAAGATAACTTAGAGGTGAATAAACATGTACCTTCAAGCAGCTGCTGTGCTTCAAGTTTCAGTGTATCTGTGGTTTGTAGTAGGAAACTGTTAGGGAGACTGGTGAACAATTTGTGGGTAACAAATAGCTACTACATTTTTGTAGTAATTAAAATATCCTACTGTTTTGGGGTGAAGTTAATGAAAGGAACTCATTCTCCTTTTCCATCTCAATTCTTTTTGAAGCTGCCTCTGGTAAAAGGAAACTGAGAGATTCTCCCACAAATTGCAAAACTAAAAACGAACGAGCTGCAAAAAAGTCAAAAGCTAGTTATGTAAGTACTGTGCTTTTCTCTTTGTGCATTGTAAAATAAATGGAACTGTCTGACTTGGTCAGTGACTGGTGTGTTTTATCAGAAAATTAAGTCAAATCAGATCTTGCCATCTGGGTGAGGTTTTTTGTACTTTCGTTATTGTTGACATTCTGAAGGGGATTACCTGCTTTGTTCTTTAGTGCTTGTGGATTTGTATCACACGAGCCAGTTCACTGCTTTGGTGGAAGTAGTTGATGGCAGGTAGCAGTGTGTGAGGCTCTGAGTACTGTTCAGGTTTTGTGAACATCAGTGGGAATTACAGGCTCTGGATCACTTTTCCTCCTCAAGTTCTTGTGTTTCCTCAAGCACACGAAGTTAACATTGTTTGCTATATCAACTGCTGTTCTTTGGCATAGATGTTGCAGGGTTTTTTCTTAGTCTTGCTTTTCCTTGTGGTTCCTATGACCAGAGCATACTTGGCCGGCTCTTCTGTGGACGTGTAGCTGCTCTCTTAGTGACACTCTAGACTCACTGAGGAAAGAATTAATGTCCTCTGTCACTCAGAGTGCCTCTGGGTGATGTAGTTTGTGCTCCTTCAGCAAAGTAAATGATGTGATTCCATGATGCTATGACATAACATTTGTGGATTATTTTATCCATAAATTTTAATATAAACACACTATTTGACGTGTTTGTGGGCTGTGGTGGGTTAAACACCGCATGCTTAATCAGTGAATCTGATCATCAACCCTGACATCTTCTGCCTTAAGTATCATCCAGAATTGCTAATAACTTTTAATTTTAAAGCAAAATAAACTGGAGAGTTCTAAATTATTTCTATTTTGGTGTATAACTTTGCACTGTGTATATGCTTTTTGAGTAAAAAGTCCAAGTTTTTCGTGACTGAAGATGTTTGCTATGTTTGTGAAAGTTTTGGTCTTTCTTTGATCATTGACTGTGTATGAGGAATCACTTGAGCTTGAATTTGTCTTAAGTGCTGTTGTCATTTAGAGTAGCTCTTTAAGGATAAATAATACTGGTGAGATTTTCTTCTGTTTCTATAGTTGTAATTAGTATTAAACCTAATAGGTCCCTTTTTTTTAACATAGCTGGATGATTCAGAACCCAAAAGACGATGGGAAAGGCAAGAGATGCTTGTGAAGAGGTTGCAAGGTACATTCCCTGGACTGGATAAGGAGGTGAGCTGATGCCTCCCTATGGCACATCAGGTTTTGAGTTCTTAAGAAAACTGCAGCTGTTGATAGTCCATATGAAACAGTCCTTATACTGACAGCACTTTTGGAAAGAGCCCAACATAGGAATGCCCTTGCGGTTCCTGCCTTTAGAATGTAGCTTGTCCTGAACTGAGAGCCGTGGGATGTAGTTGGGACTACGTGAACTTCTTCCTACATTTCTGGCCCTATGACAAGCCTAGCACAGTCAAATTTGATGACTTACTGTAAAAATGCAAGGGGAAATGATCTCTCCCTCTCTCACTCTTCTCCCCTAGACTGCTGAATATATTTTGTACTTTGTGTTACTTTGGTACCTGATAGTCCTCAGCAACTGCTTGAGCCCTTTCAGCACTGTGCTTGAAATGCTGGAAGCAAAGCTTGTTCATGTGTGTTCTTACACTTTGGAAAAGTGGAGTGCAGCTCTGACTAAACTGAGTGTACAAAGAAACTGAAGGGTTTTCTCATTTTGATTTCCTTTTATTTTGAATCATCTGATTTACAGGGGTTTTCTTTGCCTGATGTTATTAGGCACAGAAATTTAGTTTGTGCTTATCTCACCACAATGCAAAATGTCTTATTTTTCACTAGGAGCTGAGAGAGGTACTTGAGGAACATAACTGGGTGTATCATGATGCACTGGAGGCACTGAAAATATTTGCAGACAACGAGGAAGGTAAAGACAGATTTATAATTGATTTTATCCAAAGACAAAACAGACTTGTTATGCAAGTATTTTTGAATGTCCAGCAAGGACAGCACCATGCCTAGAAACTTGCACTTATCCATTAAATTAGTATTAGAGGGAGGATAAAAGAAGAAATCTCATTTTTTCTGTATTTTTATTTTTGCTCTCTAACTAGGGATAAATATCTTCACCCTGCTAATACAGATAGGCATAAAAAGTTGTAATTACCTATGGGTATCTCTTAAAATATATTTTGGTGCATGTCAAAGCTGATACCTGCTCCCTTCCTGCTTGTTTAAAAGCTTGGTTTTTAGCTGCACTATTTGTAAATTACTGGTTTCTAAACCAGTAATTGCAAATAACTGCATAGGTAGCAAGTGATATATGCTATTTTGTGCTTTAAAATGTATTATAGGAGAAAAATTTATTAGAAACAGGCCTTGAATTATGCAACCCATCTGTAAATACCAGCACTTTAAACATGGCAGGGAGCAACCCAGTGATTCCAAGTAAATCTGCAAGTTATAACTTAAGTCCTATTTAATTAGTTGATTACTTTTCAGTGTGCTACACAGCTGTCAGATATGTACATGCTTTGCTGTATCAGCTGTTTAAGTGTTCTTGGGATAGGGTAGTGTTCCCAATTGCATTCTTTACCAGTGGGGAGAGCTACCAGTGCTCAGGAAGTTGTGCTGCTTGAGAGAAGGCAGATGTCAGGATTGGGCTCAGTCAGCAGCAAGCTGGGATTGGGCAGAAGAGAAACTTCTGCACTGCAAGTGCTCTCTTGCAATGAAGGAATCAAAACCCTTATAAGGCACTTCTGAAAATTACTTGCTTGTGTTGTGTTAAATAACTTCTGTCTTATTTTAAGGCAGCTGAGTTATTTTGGTTGGAGATAGCCTCATTCTTTGAGCTTTTTTAACAAGCGCACGTTTTCATTGTCCCACCCCGAATACTGTACATTAAAATGGAAAAAGTACATCATTTTCTTGGTGAAAGAAGGCTTGTTTGCAAGTCAGCAGAATTAATATCTCTGCAATCAGGTGCAGTGGGACCAGTATCTCTTCTTAAGGATGCATCTGAGTTCTTAACTGTTTGCTCTTACCTCGGAGCTTCTGCAGCTCACAAATATTACATTACGTTGATCATCTCTATTTTAAGATACTTAAAACCTTTTGCTATTTGAGCATTACACAAATGAACTTTGATTATCTTATACTCACAGTTGGAGCTATTTACATATTTTATCCAGATTTTCTTTTCTGTTCTCCTAGTAACACCTGCTGTTGTACTCTTGTGTATTAAATATTAGAACTGTGTTTGACAGAGCTGTAGGTTTTATTTTAGAAGAACAACTTGTGTTTTCATGAGCCCCATACCAATATGCGTTGACTTGTTGCCTTCTGCGTTGCACGCATAGATATGGAATTTCCTCCCAAAAGGAAAGTTGCTGACTGGACTGAAGCCTCCACTGAGAGCCAAAGAGAGGAGAGT
The DNA here is from genome assembly GCA_008694505.1 of Cyanoderma ruficeps. Lineage (NCBI taxonomy): Eukaryota > Metazoa > Chordata > Aves > Passeriformes > Timaliidae > Cyanoderma > Cyanoderma ruficeps. Next base: position 1,204,659 of record VZDJ01000084.1, on the reverse strand, counting down.
AAAGATAAGACAAAGCAGAAGGCTTCTGAGAAAGAGCAGAATGGCTTTCAGAAAAAGGACAAAAGCAAAAGGAGCATTTGGAGTGCAGAAGGAGAAACAGAACACACGGAGGACGAGTCTGCTTCCGAAGATGGTGGAAGCTCCCTGGATGAGGACTACAGCAGTGGTGATGAAGTGATGGAGGATGGCTACAAAGCAAAAATCCTCAGCTTCCTGCAGGATGCTTCCCTGAGCGAACTGACTCTGATTCCCCAGTGTTCTCAGAAAAAGGCTCAGAAGATAATAGCGCTCCGGCCCTTTAACAGCTGGGAGGCTCTGGTAGGTCTGCATTCTTCCTTTTCTATCCCCAGCCTGCCTAGAGTCAAGGTGGCTTCAGCCTAGGGAGGCTTAGATGGGTGGCCTTATCCTCATTAAGCTAAAATGCTATGTTCCTCCTAAGCCAATAGCATTTCAAATAGTGTCATATGACCTGATTTTGAATGAATTAAGGGGTGATTTTTCTGGAAAACTCGAGCTGATTGGCTGACATTACTGTCACTCACTCTGTAGCACAGAAAGTTGGTTGATTTCACTGCAGAAGGAGAAATTAGAGCTTTCACTGTGAGAAGGAGGTGTTTGCTAGCCTGTTCTGAGCTCTTGTAGCTGAAAACCCATGCAGGAGGGAAGAACGTGGCAGGACCTTTACTGCAGACACTTGTGTAGCAGCAGCAGCTTCCAGGGTAGCTCCATGATTGAAGAAGCCAGCATGGATATTTTCAGTTTCAGACAAGAAATGGTTGTTCTCTTTTTTTTCTTCTTTTGTGCCTTTATTATACTGCAGCTTAGTGTTTAGCATGGTTTTGCTAGCTAAGCAATGCAGCCATTTGATTTGTAGTGGAGTGAGCTGCTGTTTTTATTAATGAAAGGTAAAGCATCAGAAGGCTAAGCCACAATCCACCAGGGAAGGGAAAACAGTATCTCTTGGTAAGTACATTATCTACTGTCGCTTCGTTGTTGCTTTCAGATGTTTACCATGGCTTGTTTGTAGACTTCACATTTCATACAGTTTCAGTTAACTGCAAATCCTCAGACCTGCTAAGAGCGATGTCCTGGTAAGAAATTTGAAGTGCGTTACAGCAGATTGTCTTGATGTAATTTATTAGTGCTTTGGATTTTAAAGCAGTAACTGTGCACAGGCCTTTTTACAGAGTAATTGGTGTTTTTTCATTTCAGTGCATTCTGAACCCCCCACTAATATACGCAAGAACTTCTTCAATACGTGTAAAACAATAACATTCATTATTCAGTGTGCGAAATATATTACCACAAAATAGTAAGAGATACAAAATAGAATTTTAAGGAAAAAAAATGCTTTTTGTATGTTGAGTTGTAAGGGGAGGGGGGAGAAGAGAGGACGATACTTGAAAAAAATACGAGCTACTGGTATGCTGCAAAAGAAATCCGTTTTGCCCCGAGCCTTTGGCTTCTCACAGAACATCTGTCATACAGCTATTACTTTCTAAACTTGTTGGATTTTGTCTGAGCTTAATTCTTTGGAGAAGTATTTGCTACAGGGCCCTTCTTTTTCACTGTAAAATATTTTACAGTACAAAAAAAGCTGCATGGGCCTGTTTGCGTTCAAAATTTGTCTTTCATGAAGATTGCTGCTGTCAGCAGCCACATGTTTATGTAGTATTGTGAATACTTGCCCAGAGTAGAAGTGGTTTGCAGGAGATTTTAGCAGATGTTTTGTATCAGGGTGGATTTAATTGTTTATAAAGATCCAGTAGCTCAGTAACCCAGAGTTTTTCCTACCAGTTAATAAGGCTGGTCAGAATAATGGCAAGAGCTGATTCAGTTAGAGCATTAAAGAAATTGGCTTGGTTTTAAGGTCTCTTTTTTACTGTAATGGTATCTTGTGTCACACAATGTGAAGTACTATACAAGTTGTTGCCACATGTTCATTATTAGAATTAAGGAAGATATTAAGACTCTTAGTCTGAGATTAAAACTAAAGCCACTTATTTGTAAATGAAATGTTTTATTCCTGGAAAACTTAAAGGAGAATCTCTTTTTTTATTCTAGATGGTTTTTTAAGTTGGACTAAGCTATTTCAGTTTCAAGAGGATTTAAATGAATTTCATAAGCTCACAAGGTTAATAAGAGCACTTGGAAATACTCACTCTTGGAGTAAATATTGCAAGTGTTTAACTTGATCTAGTAATGCTTCAAGCACATAGAAAAAGATTTTGTAGACATGGTTCTCAAAATAAATGAAGAGAGCTGAAATTGTCCTTGCTCACAAAGATTAATTCATTTGGCAGTTTAGAAGTGCCTACGCTATAGGTCAAGTACATTTTCCAGGAGGATAGTTTTATCCTCCTGGAATAAATTTAGTGCTGGACATGACTGGCTGGGAGAGCCTCTTCTCAAACACCAGCTTGTATAAAGTGTACTCAGGTGTGTCCTTGGGGCTTTAGGTGTGTGTCTTCTTGGAGAAGTGAGCAAGGTCTAGGACTGGTGGCCTCTCTCCAAAGGCACACACATTGTGTGCACACGGCAAGCAGTAGGTAACAAAAGAAACAGGAATGTATTTTCTGAGCACCTCTCTTAGTGCTCATCATATTCACAACCAAACATTGAACTCTGCTTTTTGAGGCAGAGGCTCTGCAAGGGTGGGCCCAGGTACTTTGGCAAAGCCCAAACATGGAGCTGAGACATAAGAGGAGGTGTGATGGTCAAATGGGAGATTATGAGGAGCAGCTCTGCACAGTGGGAATTAGGGATCAGAATACAAGGGGAGCAGGTGAGTGGTAGACAAACTAAAGGATGGCCAGCAGGAAGCTACGGCTGTGAGAGCTACGAGGAGAGTCAGGGACAAGCTCCAAATATCAAAACCCAGCTCCTGGCCCAGGACAGGAACATGTTTGCGTGTACGAACTCCAGAACCACCTTGCACCAAATCCAGCTGAAGGGAGGCAGCAAATGCATCAGGTTAGCAATAGGAAACTGCTTACAATGGAACTGGTGTTTGTTGATCAAGGCTGAGGCTGACTTTCACCCTTAGGCATTTAAGGGAAAGCCTTCATCATCTTGTAAGTGGTGTGAAGTAAGCCCAGGCCGTGTACTGGTGTGGCGATTCCAGGTGTACTGGGAAAGCTTAGTGGTTCAGTTTCCATAATGGTCTCACATTTTTGGGTGTCCTTAGAAAAAAGCTGAACTTGGGAGGATGTCAGAATCTCTAGAAAGCGAAGGCCACCTGTGGATCTGCTGTATGTTCTGAGCAGGGTAACACCCTGTGTTTCACATGGAAACCAGTGGCTAAAGTACTTCTTGTTGCAACTTGGAAGTGGTTATTAATGTGCTGACATGAAACAATACAATTTCTGTCAATAACAGATGGCTCAATTCTCCACACCTTTATTTACGGATTATAGGATTTCTATTCATGCCAACAAAAGCTTTAGTCATCAAAACAAATGTCGAAATTTTGTAGGCACCTATTAAAAACTGTGCTCTTTTTTATTTCTAAATAAGTGTCTGTTTAGAAAACTTCTTTACAGGTGTTGACATGTGCACCTTAGCCTCGTCCAACCCATGAGTGTTGGTAAACTTTCTGGGGTTTGTTTAAAATGGAAAAAACACAAACAAAACCATACCCCCAAATTGTAATTGCCTCGATCCATTTATGTTTAAAATCTTTTTCTAATGAAAGCTGGTATTTAAATTCTGTTTTAACTTAATCTGGTTATACGCTTCACCTTAACAAAACTTGCTGTTACTCTGCAATGTGGCAATATTGGTGAGTTACTTAACACATAATAGCTGGATTGTATGACTCCTTTTTATGGAAGGAATTCTTGGAGGATATATACATATGCAGTCTTGTGCTAAATTTTAACAGACCCCTGGTCTAAAATTCAGAAAATTCTGTGTGAAAACTAATTCTATTTTAATACAAGAATGGTGAATCCAAAGCATCTTGCATTCTTTAATTCTTTTAATGTATTAATAAATAAAAAAAGATGCTTGTTCTTTATGGTGAAACATACATAACTACTCAAGAAAATACTATAATTACGAACATGACCCCAGTTACTGCAGAAACACATTTAATGGTAGGTTTTACACTTTCTGCAGATGGCTCTATGTGAAATTTTGGACAAATCAATGGGCCTGAGGGGCCTCTTTTGATACAACTTCAGGCAGCTTGTCTCTGACATATAAAATATAATGTGATGATCTGAAATTTAGAGGAAAGAAATACACAGTAGCTGTGTGGACTTGAGGAAGCAAGTGGTGGAGGAAAGGCTTCTTTGTGCTGGCAGCACTTTGTGACCACAGAAAACCTGGCACAACGCCCAGGTCCGGTTTGACTACCTTTGTGGTTGGGGTTAGAACTGGAACCAAGTAATGTTGAGCCTCAGACACACCCATGACAAAATGTAGTAACCTTCAGTGTAGGTTCATTTGTTTGCCTTGATACCGACATCGTGCTTTCATATTATACCTTTAGTATCTAATAGGGTTTATTTTAAAGGGCATCTTAATGAGAATAAGTGCTTTCTTTTTCTTTTTTCTCCTTCCTTTTGGGGTTTTGTTCTGTTAGTGTGCCTGGCCTTCAAAGCTGGCTTTGCACCATGTGTTGCCTCAGTTTAAAAGTGCTTGTATTTTATGTTAGAAACTTCCAAGAGAATTTGTATCTCTTAAGGTTTCAAGTTTCACAACGTGAAGAGCTGAAATGATGACCTTCAGTGTGGATTCACGCAGTTTGCAGTGGGCCAAGTGTAAGGAGTATCTGGAGTTTTGAGAGATGGGGATGCTGTTGTTGTCTCCCCCTTGAATTTCTGCCTGCAGCAGCTGTGGCAGTTTTTTTTTGCAGCTGCTCTTACTAGTATTCATAGATTTTTTTATTATTACTATTTTGCAGTTCACAAAAATGACGAAGACTTCTGGTTTGTCAGAAGATATAGTGTGGAACTGCAAGATTCTGCTGAAGGAGAGGGATGTGGTTCTAAAGCTCATGAATAAATGTGAAGACATTTCCAATAAACTGACAAAACAGGTAACCAGGATTACTAGAGATGGAGGATGCGGATGGAACATAGAGCAACCCTCCATTCTAAATCACAGGTATCTCATTTTTATAATTTAGAAGGGTGTTGGACAATAAGGTGTACTTGAAGACTGCATTTTCAGAACTGTAGTCTCTGAAAGTAGAGTTGCAGATTTTTGATACTTAATAGCTCTCAGTGAGCTAGGTAGTGATGTGCAACAGTTGAGAGAATCTAGCAGATTTTTTGAAGTGTATCAGGAAAGCTGATGGGCAGGATAAGAGCATAAAAAATTATAACAGTGTCTTATTTCCTCCCTTTCTGGTGAGTGTAACAGCGAACCTGAAGTAATGGAATCATGAGTTGTCAACTTATTTCAAATAAAAGCCCAAGCAAACCTGCTTCTTTAATGGGGGACAGATTTCAAATAGGATTTGATTTCAAAAATGCTAAGTTGGAACAAATCTGAGCAAACTGGTCAGGTTTATCAGCTGGATGAAAGACTTCGGTCAGGAAGTTCAGATGTACCAAGTAATCTGAAACTGCATCCAGAATGGCAGCAGGGTGTGTTGTGGGGAAGGATGTCTTTCAGAGAGGTAAATCAGTAAGGATCTCCAAATATGGATATGGATATGGATATGGTGGAGAGCACTATCTTAAGGGTTAGGAAATGTAGGGGTGCAGTGGGAATGGCCAAAGTAGCAGTTTGAATTCCAGCTGGATGCTGTTACAACTAAATATCAAAAGGATTCTTGGCTGTGTGAAAATAAAACCTGGGAGGAAGCAGGAAGTCTTTGGAGGAAGGATGTCAGTGGCATTGCTTCTTTTGAAAAAGTGGTGAACTGGGTCACTTGCTGTTGGGTGTATTTTATGGGTTGCGTGTTTGGGGTTTTTTTTCGTGCTGACACAAACAGTAATTGTTTGTGAGTAAAATTAGGGATGCAGCTGAAAATGCCACTTAATTCATTGTGTATTTTGAAAATGAGTGGTTCGGTAGCTGCTTTTATCTGGTTGTATATCACTGATTGTAGAAGAGAAGTATTTCTTGTGTTCTACAAGACCGACTGACTCACTTTGATCATTTTAGATCTAGGAAAAGGAAGATAAGTAACTCAGTTTGTGTACAGGTGACCAATTAAGAAAGTTTGTGTTTTTCACTACACAAAGAGGTCTGGAGTGCATTAAAATAAAGGCAATATTAAACCTGCCAGTCTGTGATTACCATTAAGTGTAAAGCTGTGTTTCATGGAGAAACAAATGAAAGGTGGTAATAAGCTTGATTGCTTTTAACAGTTTGAAACTGAAGCCATATCAGAAGATTGGTTTGAACTGGTTAGCACTGCTGTATAAGCACAGATTGAATGGCATATTGGCTGATGAAATGGTAAGTGTGAAACTGCTTGTTTAAGAATGGTTCTAATTTTGCAAATAAGACTTTGTTAAATCCTTGCCTAGAAACCTCAAGCAGATTATAAGCAGTCTTAAATTGCAAACAGTTCTCCAAGATCTTAGAAGCTGCTGAACTCCTTTCCATTTGAAAATCAAAGGTAGCCTAAGATTCATGGACACTGACAATTACAAGTCACATGGTGTCCTCTGATGCAATGGAACCGGTTTCTGCCGCAACAGGGTATTTTCAAACCATTGAGTTTAAGAGCTCCTTGCCCAAAAATAAAATTCATTCTACTTGTCCATCATTCAGTGTAGTGAGCTCCTATTTTCTCCATTTCCTCATCAGTTTCAAAACAGGCAGATAACAATACAGGAAAATCCAAGTGGGTAGAAACCTCTGCTTCTCCAGAAGCAGCATTTCCACCATCTCTTGTCATGACACTCCCCATCAACTTTGAACTAAAAGAGAGAAGCTTATGGATTTGAGGTGGTGTTAAATGCTGACACCACCTGTAGTTGTACAACAGAAAAATACTAACTGATGCAACTGCTGAATTTGTGGTCTGTTGTTTTTAATCCTGGCTGCTGTTCATCTTCTGATGAACCATGAATGAAAGCACTGCTTTGCCTTGCTATCACTTAGGCAGTGTTTCTCAACTTCTGTATGTTTCATGTTAGTAAGAATGTGTGTGTTTTGTGGTAGATACCACCACACACAATTTTTAAATCTTTTATGCAGAAAACAGGAAAAGGGAGTGTTAGTGGAAATGTAGGCTTATTTTAAATCTGATTCCCATATTAAATTCCACTTCAGAAATATCTGCAATACCCTTTTTACTGGCTCAAATGCAAATAAACGTTTAGTTTCCAAGTAATCATTTTTCTGCACCATTGGTTCAGGAAGGTACATTTTTGAATATTATTTGAGAGATGAACTTGAACTACAGTGAAAAACTTTGTAAATTGAAAAGATGAATCTTTGTTCAAATATTGAGCTGAAATGATAATGAAGTTTGAGGTTGTACTTAAGAAGGAATTGTCTTCTGTAAAATTGTTTAAACAGAACAAGTTTTCTAATCAGATTTCTAATCTTTACTGGGCCATCACTACAGTGTAATTGTCTTATGAGTTCAAAACACTTTTGTGTCCCACAGATTGTAAATTTTGTTTAAATGGATTTCTTTTCTCTTAGGGCTTAGGAAAAACAATTCAAGCTATTGCATTTCTGGCTTATCTCTACCAAGAGGGCAATAAAGGTCCACATTTGATAGTAGTGCCAGCTTCAACGTTAGGTAAGTTACAAGCTTCAAAACTGATTTTTTTTAGGAAAACAAAAACCAATCATGGACATACTGTAAAGCAAAGGTAATTTAATGAAAGAAAATTTGGGTTTCTTATGGTGGTAGTCAACTTTTTTAGTAATTTGAATTGGAATGCAGACCATACTGCAGGCATGCTTGTTCTGAATTAATTAGACTTAGGATGGAACTTTTTTAGATGATCTGTCTGTTTCAAAAAGAAAAAAAATGAAATTGCTTGTTACAATCTGAACTTATGTAGCAAAGTAGTCTTTTTACTTACTGAATATTGGCTGAACTTCCTAGTCTTCAGGCTGTGCTTAGGGTTAGGTTTCATGTCATTTTAAACATTTACTGTCTTTTCGTCTTTACTGCACAGCATCTGTCAAAGCAGATGAAAATCTTAAAATGATGAGGCTAACTGTCTTTTACTTGTGTGTTCGGATTGTTTTATGGTCTCATTTGGAATTGGAAAGAGTATGGTGGAATCAAATGTCAGCAAAGCTGATGAGATTGAGCAGAAAATGGTTCTTGATGGAGTTAAATTTGGATTTGTTGAATGACAGGAGCGAGTAACAAGTTGAATTTAGAAAATAAATGCTGCTTTTAATATAAAATACTTGTTTGGGCTTCAAAAATTTCTCTTGACGCGTCAGTAAAGTTTCCAGCTGTTCAACTAAAGTTTGAAATTGTCATTTTTAGTGTGCTTTCAAACTCCACTGGAACCCAGTTTTTAAAACAAGCATTAATAACACATATATTACTTAAAACCTGAGGTGTTTGTAGGTACATGAACAAAGATGCTTTTGTGAAGTCAGTCTTAGAGTCCGAATTTCAGAGGCAGGTCAGTGATGCCTGGGCAGTGCAGTCTGCTGGCAGCTTTCCTGACACTTTTCCAGAGGTGTCTCCTCATCCCTGATCTGGGGCTAGCCCCTTCCCAAGTGGCATTTAGCAGAGTCCCCCTTCTGCTGTGGTTTGGGGTCAGCACTTGTTTTGGCTCTCGAGCAGCTTCCCCTTGGGCACAGCAATGTTGCCTGTGGCCACCGTGCTGCTGCACACCTGGAACTGCACAGCTGGGATGTCAGGCCTCTGCCTGCTCCCAGAGGCACTGTCTCTCCTGATGACAAACTTCTGCAGGCTAGTACTGACAGGTGAAGTGATTTGCTTTCTGGGGATTTAACTGTCTAGGGAAGAAACCGAGCTGCAAAGTTACACATTGTATTTATTTCACACAGTGGTTACAGACCACTGTGTGCAGGGCCTGTTCCTGCAGGAGTTTAAAGTGCAAGCTGGTTGAATTACTGAAAGCTTGGTTGGGGTTGGTTCAGTTTCTTATATATCAGTTTTCCAGTTTTAAGACAGGATGTTTCTTAACCTTCAGGAGAGTTTAAAGGGATTTGCATTAAAATCCGATGTTTGGTTTGAGGCTGAGGTGTAAAACAGTAAGGCATAATAAAGTATAAATTACTTGGGTTTTGTTTTAATGTTGTTTTGCAGATAACTGGATAAGAGAAGTTCATCTCTGGTGTCCTGAACTGAATGTCCTCTTCTACTATGGTGAGGAATCTAGTTAAGAAATGAATCCAATAATACAGTTGCTTGCATGGCCAGTGTAAGAAAAGATGAATTGCTCATGGCAGTGTTGTTTTAATACAGTTGTTTAAGACACAGATTTATCAATGAGTGATTTCGCTGCAGTGTCTTTAATTGTTACATGTGTATGAATATATATAATTGTACTCATTTTATGTTGTTTCCTTCTTTAGGATCCCAAGAAGATAGGAAACATCTCAGGGTGGACATTCATAATAAAGTCATTGATTTCAATGTGATTGTGACTACGTAAGTACAGTTAAAACACTACAGACAGGGAGCTTTAGTGTGGTCCTGCTGACCTCTAGTGGTACAAGAAACCAGTCAATTTTAGGAGTTGGGTTTTGGATAATGGTTAACTAGGGTTTTATAATTGTGTGAGAGATACTGTGGCATAGGTGCTTTAGATATGTGTCTGTCAGCATGTATATTACAGATAATATTACAATTGTAATAGACTTCAGCAGATTTTTAGGAAGTGTTACTGAGAGCATTGGCTCATTAAGTAAACTGAAATAATTTTCCAGTAATAAACTATGTTGTGGTTGATTACTTCCAGGCAGTTTTACTGCCCCTCATGTACTTTCTTCATAAGTCTTAACAATATTAGAGAATTTGATTTGGTTGTGATAACATTTCTTTTCAGAGAGAGAGAGAAACTAAGTGTAAGTGATATTTGTCTCTGACAGATACAACTCTGCCATCAGCAGCTCAGATGATCGTGGACTGTTCCGCAAGCTGAAGCTTAACTATGCAATTTTTGATGAAGGACATATGCTCAAGAACATGAGCTCTATCCGCTACCAGCACCTCATGACAATTAATGTAAGAGGTTTAGTTATTGCTGAGTTAGAGGGGACAGCTCCTGGCTTTTCTCTTCTGTAGTTACAAGCAGGAGGAAAATGGAATATTGACCGTAAAGTTCAAATACACATCTGCAGTATGCAAGTGAATTTAAGTGTTGGTGTGGGCTAAGGAGTGATCGTGCACTGTGATCACTTTCAGAGACATAAGCTCCCAAAGAAATGTAATAAATTTCCTGTCCCATCATTACAATGATGGTAGTGCTTTAGTTTCGGTATTAAGCAAATTCCCAGTTATATCCCATAGTCGTAATGATTTTAAAGATGCTGTTCTGATTATTTATGCTGAAACCTTATAGTATTTAAGGACCTGCTCTGATAGGGCTATGTAAGAAGAGCCAGCTTGAAAATATTTTTTCTTGTGGCTTGCAGCCTGAGGAAGTGGAGTTTTGAGAAGTACTTAAGTACAGCTCTTTCTCTGAATATTATGATCTTAGCGCTGTAGTATTTGTACAATAATAATAAACTTACTGCAACTAATTTTTCAAAATCATGTTTTCATCAATAGCCTTTTTAAAAAGGTGATCATTAAGCAATAGAACTTTCTTGTACTTGCAGTTCAAAACTTGTGCTTAAGTACTGTATGACATTAGAGAACTTGATATGGGAGCAGCAATGAACACAGTCATCAGGAGGAAGAAAAAATACCCCAAACAACAAAAAAACCCCAACAGCGACAACTAAAACAAAGCCCAAACAGAACAAACAAGAAGAAGCCTAATAGATCCAGGAATTGTTTTTTAATTGTCTTAAATTGGTGAACAGTTCCCCACAGATCTGTAAATGGTTTTGTTGACCTAACAAGGAAATTATTCTGTGATATTCCAAATATAAGTTTAAATAGTTGTAATTTAAACCAGGCTCATTTTCTCACTTCTCTGTAGCTGTGGTTTTTTTGCCAACAATATTTTCTTAGCCTGTGTGGCAAATGTTTCTCATTGCTCTTTCCACTTTGGGCAAACAGGCCAAGAATCGCTTGCTGCTAACGGGGACTCCGGTTCAAAATAATCTTTTGGAATTGATGTCCCTCTTGAATTTTGTCATGCCCCATATGTTCAGTAGTAGCACAAGTGAAATTCGAAGGATGTTCTCTTCAAAAACAGTGAGTACCATGAATTCTCTTCTTGAAAATAACGATTACATTTTTGCTGGGAGACTGCTATTGCTGCATCTGCATAACTTCTGATTTATTGGTATCATATGTAAACAGGCAATGTGATTATGAAAATCTAGAAAATGAAACAATTGAGTAAACCTTTTAAATTAAAATATCCTGTAACAAGATATCTTTGAATACTAATGGTCAGGTCAAGTATGTTTGTTTTGGCTGGGGTTTTCATCAAGTTAGAGAAGTTAAGGTGGTGGTGTTAGAGCTGAAAGCTTCAGACTGTAGTTGAATTCTTTCAATGTTTTCCTTAGAAGAGTGCTGAAGAACAAAGCATATATGAGAAGGAGAGAATTGCACATGCAAAACAGATAATAAAACCATTCATCTTGAGAAGAGTAAAAGATGAGGTAACATTTTATCTTTAAAATGATGTGTTTGTGTTATCAAAATGCCTGATAATCTCTGAGACCAACACTAGAATATGAGGTGAAATTACTTACTGATCTTAAAAAATGTTAATGGGCACTTGCAGACTTCAGTGGTCTGAAGGGGGTAATGCTGATTAGCAGGGCAGTAGATCCCAGGTATTGCATATAGTATTATTTCATGCAGTTCTGGAGTGTGGAGGTGATGTTACTCGGTGGGGAGGTTGATGTCTAATCCAGGTCAGACCTGAGTTGAATTGCTGCCAAAATTAGTGAAGTTACAAGCTGTGAAAGGAGCTGGGATGAGGAGAATGAGCAGAGTATCATAACAGCTCTAAGTGCAGAATTACTGATGGTTCACAGCACTACAGGGTTTACCTACTATCATTTTGTTTTGTCAGGTTCTTAAACAACTACCTCCCAAAAAAGATCTCATTGAACTGTGTGCCATGTCTGAGAAACAGGAACAACTCTACTTGGCTCTCTTAAACAAGCTCAAGAAAACCATTGACAGTAATGGTATGTAAGGGCCTTGTTTCCTTTTGATGGATTTTTGTCATGCTGAGACATATGTTGAATGTGACTCCAGTCTTGCTTTGTAGAAATGTCTAATGCTCATAAACTGTCTATATCCCTTCTATGAATTTTTTTTGAAGTTCAGGTAATAGGGGAATTTTCAAGCTGAGTTCTTGCAAACAAAGCTCTGCTGAGGGATTAAGGTGTTTCAGATGGTGATTTTCAGTCGCAGTACAAAGGTGCCTTCTTTGTTTACAGAGAAATCCTCCGATATGGGAAATGCAATGATGCAACTCAGAAAAATGGCCAATCACCCTCTTTTGCATCGTCAGTATTACACGAATGACAAGCTCAGGACGATGTCCACCCTCATGCTCAAGGTGAGGGGATGAGATTCAGAAACAATCCTTCATTTTTCAGAATTTCTAATGCAAACTTGTTTCTTTATTTGTTTGTTTTGTTATCAGACTTCTGGTCAAAAACGTGTCTTTGCCAAACTTAATTCATTGTTGCTGCTTTTTATTTCTCTGCATCTATCCAGTGATCTAATCAAGCTCTGTAGGTATTTAACACTGATTTTTGTATCATAAGAATGGAGAGAACAGTTATGGGTCTGCAGTCATCTCCTTTTCATAAGCTCCCCATAGCACCTCTTCCCTCCACCCCAGAATTTTAAGCCAAAGTGTTTATGGGAAAAATCTGAGGTGAGCACTTGAGTTTAGTAGCTTTCTGAGTAGCAAGAACTGAGTAGTATAGATCTAAAATAGGGAAGGCGCATAAGTAAGGAATTTTATTTTATTTGTATGGGGTTAATGAATGAGGAGCTTGTGAAAAATTGTTAAATTGTTGCTTATTTCTAAAAATATATTAAAACCCTCAATGTGCATCAGGTGCTCTAAAAAAAGTTGGAGTTGGCTTTGAATATTCAGCTTTTTTTTAAAGTGAATCCAGACAAGGTTGGGAAGACAAGGGGGAAGCAAGAAGTGACCCTTTGGTTTATGAAGGATTTTGATTCCCATACCGTCGTACTCTCCAGATGTGGCGTTTTTCCCTCTTTCTTCCAGGCATGACATCCCTCTACCCACCCTACATCTTGGACTGGGCTTTCCCTGTCTTCTACCATCTATCCCTTTTAGGGAATGTGTCTTCAGGGGAAGAGGTCTGATAAAGGGATAAGATGTTGTAGGGCTTGATGGAAAGTAGGTAATTGCTATGAAGGTTGAGCATATCCTTAAATTTTTGGCAGTACAAGCGCTTGTAAGAGCTAAACTGTGAAGTAGTTATCCTCTCCTATAAACCTGAAGTTGAGAGTTCATCTTTGGTTGCTTGCATGAGTCATGCTCTAGCATAAGTCTGTTACTTTTTTCTTTCAGAGATGATGGATGTTACTGTGTGGTGGTTTTGCTTTTGTTTCTCTGGTGAGATTGTGTATTGCATTGTTTCCCTTCATTTTTGCTAATAGGAACCCACACATTGTGATGCGAACCCCGACCTTATCTTTGAAGATATGACAGTAATGACAGATTTTGAGCTGCATGTGCTTTGTAAACAATATTCTCACATCAATGACTTCATGTTAGACATGGATCAGATCCTGGATTCTGGAAAGTTTAGAGCACTGGAACTCATTCTCTCCGACCTTAAAGAGAAGGTATTACAGATGGCTGAAGCTTTTCCCTGTCTAAAGAGTGGCTCTAAATAACAGGTTAAATTAGTATCTGCCAGCTCTGTATGCAACCCAATTGCTTTGCTGCAGACTTTTACAATGTAATTTAGTGCATGTACAGAATTGCAAAGCAACACTTACAGCTTTTAATGTGCAGCTCTGAATATGCACATCACTTTAGAGACTGCTGAAATAAATTCTCCCAGTTTTCCATGTTTCAGAGTATTCATCCCAAGTTAACTCTATTAATATATGGGGTCTTGCACAATTTTCACACCTCATGGACTTGGACCTTCCTTTGGCAATTGAATAAGACTGTATTACATTAGAATAATCATGTCTATGTTAAGCTCATGGAAAGGTGAGGAGGTCCCTGCTTGAAGTCCTGCCCTGAGATTCAAACAGGTTTATTTTGCAAATAAGCATGTGCCATAGTGCTCCAGAGTATCCTGAATTTGCACAAGTGGATGCTGTGGGTCTGACTGTTTCAGATAAAGTAGGGCTACTCTCTATATTACATGAAATATTTAAGTTTTGAATAAAAGTATTTTGATGTTTATGGATAAAGTAAATCTGTCATTTATGCATTTGATTATGTGATTTTTTGAGCCACCTAAATACAAAGTAATTAAAATATTAATGCAATGACAGACAGTGAGTTAATGCAGCAGAGCTACTGGATATGGAATCTTCACTGAAAGTCAACCCTGACTCGATTTTCAGCTTAGTCTTTTATTTTGGGAAACAGAGATTCTGTGAAAGTAAAATCATGTATTTGCATCAATGAAGAATTTTTGTCGTTCATAGTTGACATGTTTCAAAATTTTTGCTTTGCTTTGTTCTTTCCAGGGTGACAGAGTTGTGTTGTTTAGCCAGTTCACTATGATGCTGGACATCTTGGAAGTTTTCCTAAAACACTGGCAACATAGATACATTAGGCTGGATGGAAAAACACAGATTTCTGAGCGGTAAGTGACTCTTGCTGGAAATGAGAGAGAGAAGATGAATGTGTTGGAGAGGGGGAGGTGGCTTCAGACCCTTGTTTTCCAATGTATAGAAGTCTGTGCTCACTGGACATTGACCATAGAAGGTGTTTAATGTTGGATTTCAGATCACCTTAGTAAGGGTGAGGCTGAAAGATGAGGTTTAGATGGTGGGGTTACAGTCCTAGACATGGAAATGAAAAATGTGTGTCTTCAGCAGTTCCTGGTGTGTTCAATTTGTGTGTCAGCCTGTAATAACTCCTGTAGGTATTGCTTGGAAGTAGAGTGTATCTCTTTTACAGTAGGCAGATACACCCCTTTGTTTTCAGAACAAACCATTCTGTCTGTCCCTGCAGCTGAGAATGTTGCCATGCTTTTCTTGTGTTTGAACTGAGCTGGTTTTCTGCCTCAAGAATTTTTGAAGGTTTTTTTTTGGATGCTTTTTCCTTTATTTCAAAAAACTGTTGTTCTTGCTGTGGTATTACTTCCATGTCGAGCTGATGTCTGTTTCTGCCCTTCCATGTGCAGTTAGTACAGAAGCTTGTCCAGAAGTGAAATTCATCCCCTGCCTTCCCATTTGTTTCATGTGTTTCAGTCTTCCATTGTCTTCCAATTGACTCTTTGTGTTCTGTGATCATCAAAAATCTCTTTTTAAGCCTGTTTCCACTTTTTGCTATCCATCTGTCACTCCGTGTGTTTCTGTGGTCACTGCAGAGAACTGTTGGTACCCTTTTTCCTGCATATAACATCTGTACTTTGGAGCTGCTGTGCAGTGCCACTGTCCTCTCTTCCAAAAGATCATCCCAAGTTCTGTGTTCAGCTCTGGAGCCAGTGGGGAGTGTTTTCCAAGGCCTGATGCACAGTGCTTTGTGTTCTGCAGGATACACCTGATAGATGAGTTCAATACAGATATGGGCATATTTGTATTCCTTCTGTCCACCAAAGCTGGTGGCTTGGGCATTAACCTGACCTCGGCCAATGTTGTTATCCTCCACGACATTGACTGCAACCCTTACAACGACAAGCAGGCAGAAGACCGGTGCCACAGAGTAGGTCAGACACGGTAAGACTCGTTTTAATTATAGTGCTTGGGTTTTCTTGGGGGCAAGCTCTCACAAGGAGGCTCAAAGGACAGTGTTTATTATTAGAAGTTTTAAGCAGACACTTGTGTAGAGCGGCTCTGGGTTGTGTGGGAGCTAGGAACTGTGATTGTCGTAGGCCATGTTGCTGGCAGAACAAACCTTTATTTACACTCTCCTCCTTTTCCTAGTTTACTATAACTCTCAAACTGTATAATTCTCAAATTTCTGGTGCTGGGAAGTATTCCAAGGTAGATCTGAAGTCTTTAGGACTGTCTGGCCAAGCTGTTTGTTCTCTTCAGGAAACTTCTAAGCTTTTAAGTGCCACCCTGTCAGAAAGAGTGAGACCATAGAATGTGTATATTTTCATCAGTATTCAATGGTAAAATGGAATTAGGGGGAATTTGACTTATTTATATTAATGGAGATTTTTGTGGCTGTCCAGACATTTACAGTGGCTGAGAGTACAGGAGAAAACATGTTTTCTGGCACAGTTGTTCCAGAGAAAAATCTAGAAGCTCTTTTCCCTCTCATTCATTTCCTCATCCTTGCTTTAAACCTCAGCCAGCTGAGCCAAGGCATAGCATCCTTCCCTTTTGCATTAATCCTAAAACTATGAAAATGGATTTTTTTTTCTTGTGGTTTTCAGAGAAGTACAAGTCATAAAGCTCATCAGTAAGGGGACTATTGAAGAAACTATGCTCAAAATCAGCCAACAGAAATTGAAGTTAGAACAAGATATGACTGCAGCAGAGTCAGGTGGGTGTCCTGCACATAATGATGTCCACTTAAGTAAATTAAAGCTTCAGTATGTTACTCTGAAAAAAAGAAGGTTCTTGATGGAGACAAGTTGTTTGGGGTTTTTTTTGTTAAACTAGAAAGATGTATTTTTGCTGGTTCTTCTTTGATTTGACAGGAAGTGCCTGGGTCTGAGTTTGACCCAGAAATCAGTGACCAAGTCCTACAGCAGTGGATTTTTTTACTGTTTTGGGCACGTAGGCTTTTATCTGTGAAATACTTTAAGCTGTACTAATGCTTGTCTTTATTCCTCAGGAGAAGAAGGAACCATTCCAGCAGATATAGCCACGCTATTAAAAGCTTCATTGGGTCTCTAAAATGTAAATATGTTGTGAAATTCAAGAAGAAAGGTGATGATGTACCCCAAGGACTCTTACATTACTGTTGACCAGGAGTTTTATGAACGTTTATAACTTTTTGTAGTTTCTTTATTGTATTGCTCATGGTATTGAAAATTTTTAACACAATAGCATTCTTTTGATGCTTAAAAGCATAAATGGCCCAAATGTGCCAACTTCAGATGCTGAATAAAGATTTTACAGATCACTTTTGAAAATGGGGACCTAAATAGTAATTGTTTTAACAAATCTGCTGCTTAAGATTTGTCAGTATTTTTGTAATTATTTCTACCTCCAAATATATATATATATATATAAACTGTCTGTTTCACTGGATTCTGCGTGTAGATTTTTTTATATGTGCCTTATTTGACAATGCTCGAGTCTGTTTCTGCTTGTTTTGGTTCATTTGATGTTCTATACTGGTTTTGTATCAACTTGTTCCAATAAAATTCCATAGATTGACAAAAAGGTTTTCGTGCTTGCGGTGATTTGGGGCAGGTGAGGGGATGATTATGTGCCTGTTACAAATCAATTAGGCAGTTCTCAAACCAGCTGGAATGTTCCAATTGAACTGACTTGGCTTTGTCCAGCAGTAGTTAATTACCAGTGTGCCATTATACTCTAATTACAGTGGTGTGAGGATATTGATTGTAAAAACAGAACTTCTGGCAAATGGTTTGGTCAAGTCTATGAGTACTCTGGTCAACTATACATGATTTCTGCAAATTCAAAATGGGTGGGAAATGAAAGCTTTTCCAAAACTCGTTTTCCAAGTGTGGACTAAACTACTTGGCTTTTCCTAGAAATGTTCTGTGACTGTGCTGTTTGTTCCAAAAAGCACAACTGAAATAAGGTGAATTTCTACTGTATTGTTTGAGAAGGAATGTGGGTAAGAATCAGTTTTCCATGCTTCTTTAATTCTGCTGGTTCTGCTGGACTAAATATTGGCATTTAACAGAGAACCACAGATGTTTAATGCTACAGGTAATTAGGTTGTGTTTCTGTTGAGCACGATGCTAACCCAACACTTATCCCATTGAACCTGCATGGTCTCACTTGCTTGGTTCAAATGTGGATTGAAACAAGATCCCTGCCCTTCAGGGTGGGTTGTGTGGTGTTCTGGATGTGTATGGGATCAGTTAATGTGGTCTGGAGGAACAGGGGTCAGTGTCTAAGTGCTGTGAAGCTCATGCGTGTTTCCACCTTTCTTATTTTTAACTGTTTCTACTCTTTTTAGCTGGGGGTCTCAAGAGATTGCAGGATCACCATCCTTGGGGATAACCAAAAACTAACTGGATGCAGCCCTGGGCAGCTGGCTCTAAGTGGCCCTGTGTTAGCAGGGGCCAGATGACCTCCAGAAGTCACTTAACTATTATATGGTTCTGTTTTTCTGATCGGGAAAGGTGTACAGAGGGGAAAAAACACAAAGCCACTCTCAAGTCAGATGCTGAAGAAGAAAGGAATTTTGGGTGCTAAAGAAGGAAAAATGTGTGAAGAGCCAGAGTAAAGCATGCAAGGAGCTGCAAAGCAGGTGAAGATGGGAATGAGTAAAAGTTGTTTCTATTCTGACAGTACCTGACTTGTCTCTCTTATGGGGTTGTTTGGTGTCACTGATGATTCAATAAAATAATACTTGAGGTGAGAGGGGAAAGTAAACATGAAGGGAAATACTCTCCCAGCCGTGGCGATTTCCAGCACAGAGTGCTGCCCAAGTTTGTTGTGGTTTATCTGCTTACACCACACAATGAAGACCTCTCACAAGCACTTGTCTCCCCTTGAGTTTGTGTAAACCACTTCCATCCACAGCTGTCCACACTGCCAGCATTTCCACCTGCCTTTTCTCCAGTCCTGGAAGAGCAAACCCTTCATTTGTTCTAAACCTGGTTGCCACCACTGACCCCCAGTTTGTGTCTCCTACTTACTGGCATAGTTTTTTTGCAGCTGGTGTATTTATGGAGAACTGGTATGGGCAGCAGCTCAGCTGTGCAACTACTTTTGGGCTTGTTTTGGAGGGTTTTGTTTGGTTTTTTACAGGGGCACAGCATAAACCTCAAGCTTCTCAAGCGCTTTTTTTCAGGCACTTGAATTTTACTGACTAAGTGGGTCTTCTTTTAACTTGTGTTCCTCCGGATGGAAAGACTGCAATATACAAAACATTGTTGAGATTGCACCTCTCCGGGAGGGTGTACTCACCTTTTCAGAGTGCAGAAAACATTAATTGGTTTGATCAAGCACTGTGTTAGTAAAGGGGGAATGTGATTGAAACCACACTTCTGTGAATCAATATTTATTACTCTACCAAATCAGTGTTTCAGATTCTCTTGCAAGTGGATATAAGTGGTGGATTTTGATTTGATGCAGCATAGCCATCTGAAGTTAATTTAAATGATTCAGAAGTTAATAACTTAGGATGCTTGCCATATTGCAAACTGAACAAGCATTTGTTTCTCTGAGCAGCTGATCTACATTACAGTCTTCGGTCTTTTCTGGATCCAGGCTGCAATGGCTGGAAGTGCTTGCACTCTCTCTCTGAGAGCCAGAAGCCTGGGGTATTTGTCTGCCAGGTCAGGTTTACAGGACAGAAGCGTTGTACTGCACACATCCCAGTAGAAATCAGCCCACGTTACCTAGTGGAAATGGAACAGAAAGCAGTAAATTTTAGTTGGTAATCTCAAAAGCCAGGATTACTAATATTCTTTAAAAACTGTGAATTTATCTGTTTTAAGTTTTCATTTTGGGGTTTGGGGTTTTTGAAAGCCCATTTTTACAGGGCTAGTAGTTATGTTGCAGTGCAAGGCTTACCTTCAGTAAATATCGGTTAAAATAAAGTCCTGGCTACAAATATTAGTTATGCTACAATATTAGTCTTTCCTGCTGAAACTGCTGCAGAAAACAGTTTGGGGTAAAAAGGGTACTATGTTTTTATAGGTTTTTTTGTATTGCCTTGTAAATAAGTCAGTGATAAACAGGATTCTGTGTAGTCATGAATTTGTGTTTGCAAGTGCAAAGGCATTTAAAATGTTTTGTATCAACATACTTATGAGCTGCTTTAGAAAAACGCAGATCCTAGTCCTGGTTTGCCTCACTTTGCTAATATTGTGGAAAACAGTTTTCTGCTTTGCAATAGAGTGACCAGTTGTGCACTGGTAAGAACAAAGGGCTGAAAGTGTGGGGAGGCTTGCTTCATGGCCTGACATGAAACTCAGAAATTCAGCAATGGTCCATTACTTAATTTTTCTGGCAACCTGATGGGAATGGGAGAAACAAAAATTATACTTACAGAGTTCCCTACCAGCCACTTCTTATCCCCTAAGAAAGCATCCAAATCTTTCAGTAGCTCAGGTGCTTTGTTGGTGAGGATATCGTCAAATGCTTTTTTCTGGTGGAAGAACAAAACACAGAGATGCACAGCAGTCAGCAAAATTGAACTTTTGAGGTTTTATTATTTATGAAAAAGCTGAAATATGAAAAAGATTAGGATCAGATACCAAAACATGGCATTCATGGCTTGCTGAGCCATGACTTGAAGCCAGTTCCTCCCTAAATGAACACCTGAGTGCTCTTTGATGCTGGCATGATGTCTGTGGTGATGCTGCTCCTTTTTCTGTGCTAACAGAAAAAGCACCCAGCCATGGCAAGACACGAGTTCAGCTGCAGATTTGGGAAGAATCCAGCTACAAGATATATTCCTAATGTCTCATAGCAACTTTGGGGAGACTCTTTTGAGTGTTATCGTTTCTAGGATGCAGTCTCAGATTTCCAGCATCCCTTGTGCTCAGTTATTTTTGCTTACAAGCCCTTCTTACGTGAGACATGGAACTTGGCTTTTGAACTTTTGATGGGGTTGATTTATCTTTGAACTTTAATGGTCATGTTATTTTTGCTTTTTTGTCTCCACAGCAGTAAGATTTGAGGTGGCTAAGACGTGTTTTTAAAGGATGATCAAAAGGCTCAGGCCCATGTTAATGGCTGAAGCATCAGATTACGGTGGTGGTTCTCCACTAGCTGTTCCCCATAGCAGAATGTCTTAAGGCTGGTTTTAAAGGGGCTAAGCTGTTTCCTTTGGCAAGGAGAACTGCTTCTGGTTTTCTCACCTGCATGGAAACAATTAAGACTGTGCACTGTTGTGATCCTCTGGTCAACCCACATGGCACAGTTTGTGCAGTTACTGTGCTTGGCCTAATTTTGGGGGAACACGCTCAGGCTTGGGTGAATAAGCACTGGTATACAGGAATGGAATTATTTCTACAGCTTTAACTGAAGTTAATGTGGAAAAAAAAAATCAGAAGAGGCAGAAACCTAAATGCAGGCTGAAATCAAGTCAGTGTTTCTACAGACATGATATAAGATTTGACATAATTTTCTGCTTTGTTAAGAGCTTAGTAATTGGATGAGGTGACTGCAAATATCAGTCAGGAGTTTGAAGTCCAGAAATCTCATATCTGTGCCCTGGGTTGTAGTATTTCCTTTCTTTTAGATAAGTCATCCCCTCCCCACTGCTTCACCCTGCAAAGAAAAATCTCAAACTATTGTGTCATCATGAGGGTAACAACATTCCCCAAGTACAGGAGTGCACAGCTAAGTCATGAAGCTGGTGGGGACAGCCAGGATCCCTCTTCTGGAGTGGCACAACCTGCTCATCTCAGCCCTGGAGCTCTGCAAGGATGGGTGCAAAGCTGTTGCAATGCCAGCTGTGTTGTGGGGTGAAGGGGGAGTCTGTGCTTGGCATGGAGGGAGCTTCTACAGGCAGCTTCCAGCTCTGCTCCCCTACTTTGCTTTGCTTTCTCTCTGCCTAGATGGCATAACACACCCTCTCACCATTTCCGGGGTTTGTGTCCCTGCGGACTCTCGTCAGGCCTTTTGGCTTCAGTGGGTGTAGCTGGCTTAAACCCGGCCTGGTGAGACCAGACCGTGAGACGCCACTGCCACCACAAGGTGGTGGCAGCGGACCCGGGAGGAGAGAGGGACTGTAGTTCTGGGAATACAGGTGACCTCGCCCCTGATAAGTAACAGCTGTGCTAATTAACCAATACAGCCTCGCTCCTGATGAGTAACAGCTATCGCCAATGAGGATGAGTGAGATAAAAGAGGGGTTTAACTGGCAAGGGGAGGATCATCATGGAGAAGGAGCGTTGAGGCACATGAAGGAGAGAATCATGAAGCAGGATCCTGGGGAGAGAGAATCGCTGCTGTGAGGTCAGTCTGGGTCTGCAGTCAGAGCCCGTTGCTGGAACCTGCAGTCACAGTCTAGCTGGGTAAAAGCCTGTGTTCAGAGTCTGCAAACCAATACCTGCAGTCAGAGTTTAGCAGAAAATAACCAGCAGTCAGAGGCTGCAAGGGAGACCTGCAGTAGGAGCTTACTGCAGCCAGAGTCAGTGAATGGTTGGAATTAAGATGACTAAGCCGTGAAGAGGAATAAACCAGGACTCTTTTTATGCTGTGTTTAACAAGAAGTTTGTGGCTGGGCTCATTTCTACCCTCTAATAAGAGGGCTGCTGCAACAAGGGAGGACAATGTTGGGAGAGTGGGAAAGTGAGATTCCTGACCATCCTTGGCCCCAGCACGTAATTTAGCATGCATACTTGTGAATGGGCACGTAGGGGTTGGCTGCCAGCTCTTCCTGTTTAAATTAATCACTGGTGACACCATCTGGGTCCTTTTTTTGAGAAGTACTTGGGTGTGAGCGGGGTCACACTCAGGAGTTATAACAGGAACTTCCCCGTGGAGGGGCAGCAGTGCTGCCTCTGCACCAGCACATCAGCAGGAATGTGGCTCTTTTGAAATTACTAAAACTCATGAGTCAATATACCTTCCTCAAACTAGGAAACTTTGGGAAATCACTAAGAAATGTAAATAATTCACACTTTTAAGTGCTACACCTCCAAATTTCAGATTTTCCCCTGCAAGATTTCAGAGCACTTTCATATTGTTTCTTTATTTATTATTGATTTGGGGCACCATTTTTCACTCTGTGGTCTCTGCAATAAGATACCCTAAATGATCTGAAATGTTGCTTCTGAATAAAAGGAAGGTAGCTGCACTAGCAGTTTATGGTGAGAGCTGTTGTTATCCTTCCACTTGCCTAAGAGGGTCAGGTCAGAGCTGTGCAGAGCCTTTGTAAGGGTGGAATGAACTCATCCATCACTTTCTTCCCCCAGCAACTGATCTGTGTGCTTGCTTTTGGGATTCTGGTGAGAGACACTGGCCTGATGCCAAAAGAAACCCCAAATGCTGTAAGACAAGTCTGTGACTGTGTGTTAAAGTAGCCATGGCACAATAGCCTGGTGTCAGAAGCACTGCAGAGGACCAAGGTGGGCTGTGACATCTGAAAACCACAGGAGGGCTGTGCTGCCTGCCCTGATCAGCAGTGCTGCTACACTGCTCTGGTGACCGACGAGTTGTCCCTGGCAGGATGCTTTTGAACACTGATACTTATTGACCACCTAGAAGAAATCAAAATGCAGAAACACTTAAGGATGGGATGGGCCTATTTATCTTACTGAGTTGGCAGAAAGATTTGAGCACAGGCTCCTTGTGACAAGAGAGAGGAATTCTGCAGCGCCAGCTGGGGTGGAAGTGTCCTGTCTTTGCCCTTTTGAAGAGCAGTTTGGTGTAGGCACATCCTTGGTTCAAGCTGAATTAGTGAGGGGCAGCTCATGATGGCCTCAGAGTTTCTACCCAGGGTTAAAACAACCTGGTGAAGGAGGAGGTGGGATCAGCCTCTAGGAAGAACCACGGAGCTCCACCAGCTTAACTATTCTGAGCTGATGAACCCAGTGGCTGACACCCACCAGTGTCTCCAGAGCTCAGACACAGGATCATGGCTTAGGTGCTATCTTTGTTTAATTTAGTGACTGGCTTACTCTCACGTCCTGGTTTTTCTCTGCCCAAGGGAAGAGTGTCATGAAATCATCGATGGTGTCCACAATGGCATCAGCTAAAGCCTGTTCCACTGGCGTCTGGCCTGCCAGACCTGTGGGAAGCAAGCATATGAAGGGATATTAGAGACAGCATCAGCAGGAATTTTTGATACCCCAAAGGTAAACTCTGTGCATATTTTCATAAAAATACATGTTTTTCAGGTCTTTTGAGGCTAACAATGTGGATTTGACTCCTTGCATCCAGGTGCAATCTCATCTACCTTTGCTTTTTTCCTCTTCTGGCCTTGTACAGCCATCCAAGGTAGTGAGTTGTTCTATTACCTGGTCCCCCAGCCTGAACTTTGTTTCTTTATCCTCTTTGCTGTCCAGCGCACATTCAGCGAGGGTCAGCACAAATTCCTTTCCTTTAATCTTTGCCCATCCCTGTTTTCAATGTCCTTCTCCATCTCATGGTCTTTCCATTTTGGTCAACATTTCCTCCAAAAGTGCATGTGTCAAAGTCAGTTTCTCTTTCCCTATATCCTGCCCACTCAGCCCCATTCAGGACAATTTCATGACATCCCACTTACTTTTTAATCTTTATAATCAAGGACCTCAGTCAAACTTTGTCTTGTTTACAAATCTGCTTTTCTCCCCCGTAGTCCTTTCGCTTTCTTGCAGTTCTCTTAATGTGTCTGCTTTTTCTCCCTAGCTGTCATTTCACAGGCCAGTGTTTATGCTTTCACCACTGTGCAGGTTCACATCACAAACTGCATGCCCGTGACCTCTGTCTGGTCATCTCCCTTACTGAAACTTTGTGCTTTTGAAAGTGAGGGCTGTGCCTCTCCTCTTGGGCTTCAATTTCTGTGATCCTTCAGCTATGAGTTGGTGGTGTTGGGCACCAAAATGCCATTTCTTAATTTAAAGGGTTAGTGATGTGTATGCAGGTTTGATGGCAGAACTAGCAAGTTTTCACTATGAAGTTGAAAAGACATCTTTCCCCTTTCATGCATGCTCTTTTTCCTGCTGTAGCTGACAGCATGACTAATACTGGGAAGAGCACAGCATGGTCTGAGTGTGCTCCAGGTCCCAAGTCTTTGTCACTGGTGCAAGTCAATCGAAAAAAGTCTGAAATTCAGACTGCAAAAGAAGCATGGCTACAGATCACCCTCCCAATAGGAGCCAGGGAGGGAGGAATCTTGGGAAGGCAGACTTCCCCTCTGTTTTTCATCACCAAGTGGGCTTTCCTTATCCTCCCTTCTTGCAAGAAGTAGATTGTATCAAGGCTGGAGGAAATGGGCAGGAATAGAGTATTGCTGACACGCTTGAAAATGTGTTGCGTTAGTGCCTTGAAGAATAACGTTATGAACTTCTGCTTCCTTCCTCAGTTAGAAAAAGGGAGATATTTTGAAAGGCAGGCTACATCTGTTGGCTCACAGTGTAAAAAAAGTAGGATAGTTCTTGCTTCCCAGCCCCCTCTTCAATTTACTGATGTCCAGCATGCCATGGGCACATCTGCCTTCAGCCAGACCAATTTTGCAGATGGTGTTGAATGTCAGCTCGCTGACCTAAAGCAAAGCCTGGCCACTCTCTTTGATTACTTGCATTACTAAGTCTCGTATAATTTTGTCTAACTGGTTGTGTACTTCCACAGCACATAAGTATTTAAAGATGCAAGTGATGTCAACATCTCCTCTAATCTCTCTGCTAGCCCAGAATTGTTGCCTAAATCTGGTTCAGAGTTCTCTGCCTGCTGTGATAATCTCTAATGCTTCCAAAACCTCCTCCTCCTGGTCGTTTCTCTGGTTAGCCTAGAAGTTCAAAGTTGAACTTTAGGGGGAAACTGCCTCGGCAGCCTTAGGGAAACCACAGGTATGTGTTTTCTGTCATGCAGGGACAGGTGGCTGGAGAAGTCAGCCCAAACCACAGGCACTGGTTTCATTTTTGCCATGCTGGTGTTTACTTCTGCGTGGTTAGGCTTGCCAAGCTGTTGGTTTGTTCCTGTTTTACTGTGGATGTATTTTTACATGAGCATTAAATGTGAGCTTAAAAGACAGAAAGAGAATAGTCAAAGATCTATTACCTGCTTCTCTGGCAAGGTATCTTGCCATTGCCAGGCTCTGGTGTACGATAACTCCATCTACTTCCAGAATAGGGAGTTTGCCGAATGGGATAGCTTGGAGGAAAAAGTAAAAAAGAAAAAACAACCAAAAGTTAAATCATAGCCATTAACAGTGGGAGTCTGTGACAGCTGTAGCTTTACCACTCAGAGGGTATGCATTGTTATAGCACTTAACAGTTTCACACTGTTTCCATGGAGAAATGCATGGACTAAAAGTAAAAAAGTAAGGGTAAGGATATAATCAGATTGCCCTGCATGAAGGCAGCTATAGCACAGAAATCAGGCACTGCATTTCATATTTCCTGGCATTGTGCTGTAGAGGCTGAATGTGCTCTATCCAGAATTCCTTATATAGGGAAACTTTTCAGGGGAATATTAATTTTTCCTTCTCTCCCCTGCTTTTTTCCTCCCCAGGAAAGTGATTGCCGAGGTTAAGTACAGTACTGCTGAAGATTTCATAGTGCAGGATCCAGCTGTGGCATGAAGCAAGATATTTTTCATCTATGGTTTTTTTTAATTCAGAAGCAGTGGTTCAGAGAAGCATCTATATTTCAGAAATTACATCATGACAAGGCATTTCACTTGACAATCATCACTGAGACAACCTTTCACACTGAACTACAAATGCTAAAAAGGTATTCAAATTTACCTTATGTGGCTTGCATTTAAAAAAAAAAATCAGTCAGTTATGGGAAAGAAGCCTCCAGGCTTTAAGTATAGGGAAAGACAAACTAAGCAGGTGTTGTGGATATTCGTAAGGTAGTTTAAGCTATGAAATCAGTCTTATTTTCCAATTATTAATTTTGTAGTTACATGGGACCTTGGACTGCTGTTTTGCGATGTTTTGGAGAAGCTGCTGTTATTATAAGGAAATGGAACTGGAACCTTGGAGCTTAAGCTGGGGGGAAAAGTCGTGTTTAGGGCAGTGAGAATCTGCTTGTGGGAACCTGGTGCTGTTCACTGAGGGAAGTGTAAATCTCTGCACTTCCAAGGACACTGTTTCCAAGTATGTGACTGCAAGTGCTGATCATAGCTAAATGCTTTGCATCCAATTTTCACTGCATTGCATCTCTGTATAATTAAGATTTATATCCATTTTAAGACTTCCTTGTGACATAAAAAGGCATTTGTGGAAAAGTGAGAACATTGGCCATTGGAAGCATGCAGAGTGCCCTGAAAAAGACAGGAGAGCTTTCTTTACAAGGCAGCTGGAAAGACACCTCTATTATGTCAGGATTTTTATTTCTTACCAAAAAGGGGTCAGTAATGAAACCTTATACATTTGCAACTGTTTAGCAAGGCAGCTTCATAAATGATGAACACTGCTCTGTGGTTTAGCACGCAGTATGTGAATCACATTAGGTCTCAGGTCCTAGATGTTAAATTCTGATCTGCAACATGAGTTTTGCAGTTGCATTAAGACATCCAGGACTCCTCTGTGCATTACACTTTATATAATTAAGATTTATATCCAGTACACAATACTCATGGTACCTTTTCTTTTTCCTTAAGTTCAGCACACTGGGAATTCAGTATAAATTTGGATAGCAGAAGCAAGAGAGTTCAATGAGCATTAGCTGCTGTACCCCAGGGAGAAAGCAGACTCTGCTGGTTGTTATTGAAGCAATAATAGAGTTGTTGCACAGAAGACTTTGCATGTTTATTATCCAGAGAGCAGCAAGGTCCTGGCAAGTCTGTACTCTGTTTCACTGAGAATCAGTGAGAGGTGACAAGTTGTATGCCCTGAATGTTTCACAGGAAAGCTCTCTGGTTATGAAAATGAGAAGAGCTTTGGTTCTGTGCTCTGGGACAGTGGTGCAGAAGACCCTGAGCATCACTGCTCCAAAACAGCAGAGATGTGTAACAGTGTTTGCTTATGCAAAGGATATCTTTCAGGCCAGTACAAGTAGAGGGGATGAGAGCAGGTGTGACTGCTGGATGTGCCGAGTGGTCAGCCCGCAGCCTGCCTCACGTCCCCCCAGACCATGCAGGGATGCACAACAATGCCTGACAACAGGAAACAGCCAGAGCAGGGGCAACAGCTCTCTCCATGAAGGAGTGAAGCAGCCTTTTTTTGGAGGCCCCAGTAGGAATGCTACTTGGAGTAGCAGTTCTGGCAGGGTCAATATGACTAAGCCAGTCTGTAGCAATAGCTGTCAAAACACAGTCACTCACTGCTCAGGTTGGGAAACTGTGAGACAGGGATTGCTTCATCTAGAAACCCACAGATATTTTTGCTGCCGTGTTTACATACAGGGGAAGAAGTCTATAAATCCCAGCTTTGACTGATGTTTCACTTCGTGGGTCACTACAAGAAAAATTAAAGCTGGGTTGTCATTATGGGTGTGCCTTTTTCTGTTTTTTTTTTTTTTAATTTTAAGAAACCCTTGATTACAACTGAAGAAGGGAAGCATCTTTTTGTAAGGAACATGGGTTATGGTGTCAAAGGTAGCTGACTGGCAGAGTGGTAGTCAACTCTCATGTTCTGTTTCTCAGGAATCTGGTCATTTCTGAATTCAAGGAAATTTCTATCCCTTCCTTGAAAACATGAGTAATGTCTACGAAGGTCATCCTCCTCAGTGCTGAGCTACTTTCTTGAAGACCTGGTTATTCTTTTCTGAAAGAGAAACTGAGTTTGCAATTGAAAATATACAAAGACAGCTTTGTTTTGTCTACGTACAATTGCATGGTTCTTAAAACAATTACAAAACTAATACATGAGGGCAGATTTTATTTTGTTATCCCATACTGTCTAAATGGATTTATGCTTTCATTTGTAATGAGACTTGGGGTTTGTTAGGAGGCAGCAAATCTATTGCTATCATTACCGAACCATGGACTCTTTAAAGGATAACAGATGGTAAATGTAGATGGTAGGTGTTCCTTCCTTTCTTGTGTATTCAAAATGCTATTTAATTTTTAATTTTTTTCTTTTCAAGAACAGGAAAAAAATTGGAATTTAACGTATTCCAGCTGACACCATGTATCTATTCAATTATACACTAATTTTGTTGATTGTATAATAAGCTATAAATGAGTGCAATTCTAAGAGGTTTGAAGAAAGTACAAATGTACTGTACAGCTAATTTTAAAAATCTGTTGTTTCTTCTTGGGTGCAGGGCAGGCTATTCTTGAGCACCAGAAAGTATAGTATATATTCGAGCCACTTTACAGTGGAAGAAAATAACAACGACTACTCAAGGAGCAGAAAATATCTATAATACATCTCTTCCCTGTCTGAGGAGAAGGTATAATGGCTTACAAAGTTTTGTTTTCAGTCTGGGAAAAATTTAGGGAAAAATAATCTTTGCCTTTGAAATGCTGTTGTTTAAAATTCATGTAATGACCAAAATTTTTTGGAACTTGCTGTAAAAGTATCTTTTTGCTTTTGTAATTTAGAATAAGAATTTTACCAGGAGATTTTTTTGTATATCTAAGTTTGACTGTTATATGGAGTAACTTGGAAACTTGGAGACTTCCTTCTCCAGCTGGAGAAGACGGGGGTGGATTTTTGTCACACAGCTCATCCTAAGGGAGGATGTGAGGAGCCTTCATACTGGATGGACTCCATTTGATTGCTGGAGGTAAGGTTGGGGTTTGACAAATGACCTTGATGTGGCCTCTAGAAACTTTGACAGCTGCAGAAACCACACCTAGGCCATATTCTCAGGGGCTTTAAACTACAACAGAAACTTGTCTGCACATGGATTTAAGCAGTCTTACCCTTAGACTCATGAATATGGGCTTCTGTGGACTGCTTTTACCTCCTGTGGTGCTTTTGGCCCAATTCTGCTCATTGACGTGTTTGAGATCTCCAAATGTCACAATGTATGTATAAGCATGGTGCTAAACCTGCTGAGGCTTTCTCAGTTTTGGTGAAAGGCATGGTCTGTGTGACTGCAGATGAGCAGAGCAGGTAGGGTGGCTCCTGCCAGACTCCTACTTTAGATGAGCAAGTGAAAAGCTGCTGTGTGAGAGAGACGTTTGGGCAGAATCAAGGTCATGAGGGCAAGGCAAAAAATACTGTCCATTGGGGAGCAATTACAACTGAGCCATTAAGCCAAAGTAGTGCCGGCTGGAAGGACGTGCGTGTCACTTTGCTTTTCTCTCACCCTTGTTGTTTCGAGGGCCGCTGTGTACTTACGTCAGTTTAAACCCTTGTGTATCCATACCAATGTGCTTTCCATGTTTTTCAAAACAAGGTTGTCTTACAATGTTTCCAACTCCCACTTGAGCAAATAAATTTTGAGAAGAAAAGCAGAAAAATCTATTGCTGTCATCATACAAGCAGCGTCATTTCTCAGGCATGCACAAAATACGACCTTTCCTGTTTAGTTCCCACTTGCTTTGCTGCTCATCTGAAGTACAAAGCACTGTGAATGCTTGTGTTCCAAATCTAGATTGAAAGAGGAAAAAGGTTTTTAAAAAGCCTCTTTTTTGAAAAAAATAAACCTGTAATCTTCTTTAAACTGAACTTTTATCAGCAGGTTCTTGCTTTTCATATTATGTTGGTAATTTATTGGCTTTTTGCATCGCATGCTGGAGTGAAATCTGTGCAGTCTACTCTTCCATGAAGAAAACCTTGACAGAGGACAAGTCCTCATGATCTGCAATCTCTTCTCATTTTAGGAAAATCTCACTAAAGTATCTGTGCAGTGTTTAGGAGTTGGATTCATTCCTTTTCATACTACTTTAATTTTGGTTGGCTTTTGTGACAAGGACTGTGGTGTTTATACAAGTCTCTGCTGGATGCACAAATGATGTGTGTTAAAAGCATGTTAAAAATGATGTATGTTTAAAGTGTGTTAGGGGAGATGATGTGTGTTAAAAGCAAGCACATCCTTTTAATTAATTTCCACCCCATCAAGCCCCTAAGGGCTGTGATGGCTGCTGGCATCCTGCCATGCCTCTAGGTTCTCACTGATGTTCAGGCCTTCCCTTTGAACACAAGCTCCTCACTCATCCTCCTGGCCATGACCCAGTGGAGGGTGCTCCTGTGGGACAGTTCCTCTGTCAGGGACAGGGAGGGGAAACACAACAAAGCTGAGCACAATTTTGTCCTAGCCTGGTCAGCTGCTGGTGCTGTGCTTCTCACTGCTCTTTTCCCCGTGCAGATACAGTTCTTAACTTTCTCCTTCCCTTACCTTTTTCTTCCATTTTCACTGATCCTAACTTCTCCATTATTCTTCTCCTCATTTCTGTTCTGTCCTTCCAATATGTTCCCCCATTTTCCCTGAGCTGACCTGCCCATGACACATCCTGCCCATGTTGTAATTGTCTATGGCTCTGATGCAAGGCAGCCTATATTTAAGCACTTGATTATTGCCCAAAAGCTGAATAATTAATCATTTGGTAATTAATCTTAGATTGGCTCCATAATAAGGCACCTGGATTAGTCAAATGTGGGGGCAAATAAATGTCACAGACATGTTTCTTATTGCAGTATCGTATCAAAGTAAGT
This sequence comes from Cyanoderma ruficeps, assembly GCA_008694505.1. NCBI lineage: Eukaryota > Metazoa > Chordata > Aves > Passeriformes > Timaliidae > Cyanoderma > Cyanoderma ruficeps. The sequence continues at coordinate 1,173,121 of VZDJ01000084.1, read as the reverse complement.
TCTCCTTTGCATTGAAAACTGACCACAACTTCATATCCATTCACATTTAAATTGGATCATGAGAAACCAATACATACTTTGCATATTCTAATAATAAATACGTGAAATACGTTTGGCTTTTTTTTTATGGTGGCAGAGGAGCAAGGCTCTTGGAAAATGGTAGTCCCAGAGCTGGAGCTACCTAGAATCTGAATCTTCTAGAAAGGGATGATGAGGAGGATGCCGTGATTTAATCTCAGCACAGGTCTGGTTTCATTACAACTCATACTCTCTTGAAGTTCTTGCTCAGCCCTACTTTTTACCCAGAGATAGTTATGTACACATTTTAGCAAAGCTTCATAGCAGAAAGTCACTCAGGAAGCAGGGCAACTGCTCCCCTGAGGAATTTTTGTCTGCTGTCAGGTGCTTCTCAAGATTTATCTGTTATCTTGGGAGTATTTTCAGGACCATTAGTCTGTCAGGTTTCCTAAGGACCTTTCAAGCACCATTCTACACATCCTAAACTGTTTATGGAATGTTTATGGCCATCAGTGCAGGAGAAGCATCCTTTGCTATAATGATAAAGCCTGTTATTGCCATTGCTTCAAACTGCTTGAAGGAGCCACAGATCAAAAGCTGTTGCTGCCTGCCAGCCTAATATGGAAAGTGATGGTAACTTAGTTCACCATTACAGTGGATTTTTTGCTGCATCGTGACTTTTGTCAGTGCAATGATGCTTTTCATGAGGAGCCCATTGTGTGGGAGTACAGGTCTTGTATGAGCCTATTGTAGATCTTGAATTGATTGCACATTAAATGGGGGCATGGTCAAGTCAGAGTGTGTTGAAGGAGAAATGTAAAGAATGAGTTTATTTTCATGTTAAAATAATTATTGACTTACATATAGTGAAGCATTACAGAAAGCTGATGCATGATATTTGTCTGATTTTTTAAAATTCTGTGCCAAAGCAGGACAATGCTAACACTTATACACTGGCTTCTTTAAATGTGTTTATATTCTAGATTGCAGTCCTTGCCCAGAATCATCAACTAGAAAATTTGCCAAAGATGATCTGATTAGTGTCAGAAGGGAAAAAAAATAAATGTTGAGTTACAGAAATTTTGATTTCACTGCGTATAAGCCAAATAACAGAAGTTCTTATGTTTTAATAGGCCATCCTTTCATACACAACCATTAGATGTAAACAAAATCAAGTGGGACAGTATTTCCAGGAAGGAGGACTTACTTATTTGCCTGAAGGTATGTTAGGATTGCAGTTTATTGGTGACAGCCACATGAAAAATGCAAAAAAATACAACAAACCTTGCCACACTCTTCAGTTCAGGTCAAAAATTAAACTTGCTGCAGCTGCGAGTCTGCTTTCTAAATAGGCTTTCTGCACATTGATCTTTATGCACATATTTTCTGTCTTCCCATCACTTTTACAGAACTAAGTATTTTCTTCAGAATAATGTCAGTATTTCCTGGTTTATATGGTGTGGCGATTTGGCTGACTTGATTTGTTGCAAAACCTTATTTCAATTTTGACAAAACAGCTGAAGCAAACCTATCCTCTCAGATCTCATTCAGAGATCTGACTCCTTGTGCTTTGAATTCTTCAATTTGTTCTTATTAGCTCAAGAAACATGAAGTGTTTTCTTGTCCAAGCTCCTTCTCTAAGTATTTTTTTGTTTATTTTGCTTCATCATATTTGAAGTTTTTAAAAAGATTGTATCACATTGTATCTGCAAACTGTGGTCAGAACTGGTTCCAGACCTTTCGTAGGCAAGTGGGTAAAGGCAAACATGATATATGCAACTGTGCATAGCAATTTGTCTGGTATTTCTTAATCTCACCTCAATATATAATTATGTAATTAATACAATTAATTGGACCTATTTTACTGATTTTTGAGGGCTAGAAAATAAGCTGTGCACTAAACTGCATTACTTTAACTGCTGTTACATCAAATGCAGCTGTAACTCCTTTTATCATTGCTAAACACTTACAATCCTTTGGATTTCACCAGGATGAGACTCACTGGAATCTGCTACTTTATTTCTCTTCTTTCTGAGGTAGACCCAGTTCAGGAAAAATAGGAGGGGAAAAAACCTTTATATAAAGGATCTAAATACAGATCCAAATGAGAGTTGTGCAAACTAATTCTTAGCAGAGTGAACGATGCCTTTCTATATGCAGTGGGCTGGATGGATCTCCTCATTTCATATATACTTTTGAACACAGCAGTAGTTTAACTTTTTGGGCAAGAATCCTGTTACCTGGTGCTTTTTCCTCTTCAAACTGTGTCTCTGTGGAGGGAGCTGAAAACTCAAGACAGCAGAGAACGCAAGGCTTGTTTTCCATAGGGCCAGGTGCTGTATGCAACACTTAGAGTGCGAAGGTACACAAAGCCTGTACAAAACTACTCCCTCTCCAGGAGACAAGCATTTCTTGTGTTGAGTCACAGCCTGCCAAGTCAGGGTTTAGGTGCCCTAGGGCAGATTGGGGCACTGGCTATTGGTCTTGTTGAACAATTACGGCCGTTTATTCCAAAGCCTTGTTGCTGCCTTTGATTCAGTGTTTTTCTGAATGATTTGCCTATGGGAGAACATTTTGTCTTGAAATAGTGTGAGTAACCATGAGAAATGCCTCACAAGGGAGGAGGTAGTCATCAGGTGATCTCCAGACAATTTCCTTAAGCAGCATAACATTTTTATGCATGCAAGAAACCTTTACTCTTGTTTTAATTAGCAAACCTCTTAGTTGTTTGTTGTCTGTAACGTGTATGTCAGTGGTGGCAGACTGCACCATTACTTTGGTGCCAGAGCTAGGGTTCAGGGAGATTTGAAGAGCAAAGGTTCACCCTGGTGCCATAAGATGTAACAGCATTTTCAGATATGCACCCAACTATTTCTGTGTACATGTATGTTTTCCTGGTCAATTAGCAGGCTACATTCCTGTTCCCCATCCACTGACTGACTGGATGTCTATGGATGCCTGGACTTCAAAGAACACTTAGACCATTATAAATTTTGCACAGATGACTTCACAAATCTTAGAGCAGCAGCTCCCACATTTTACTAAACTTCTTATCTGCCGTGGAATTTCATCTAGAGCTGAGTTGTAGAGGCTGCTATGAAAGGCCATTATACAGAGAAAACAAAAAGCAGTAATTAACCTTCAGTAAGCTTGCCAGCAAACTTTTCAGAGCACGGAAAGAGAAACAAAAGTGTCTAAAGGTTAATAACTTAGCCAGCATTTGTCAATGCAGCAGATAGCTACAAAGTGTGTAGCTTAGGATTTCTAGGGTGTCTTTGTTCCCAGTGTTTCTGTGGTGATGGTGCTGTAGCTGCACATTCACTGTAGTGAACAAGTCCTGTACATGTAAAGCTCCTCTGGGACATTTGTGGAGTGAGCACTGAAGAAAAGCAAAGGAAGAACTTGCATTGTTTCTTGCACTGCTCAGACATTGGGATCATCAACAATATTCAAAGAGTGATGCAATGCTTTTACCTTGTCCGATAGATCTGTTTTTAGAACATCTTGTCCTAGAATGTGAATGCCTCTGCACCCTTTAAGTGACTAATTATGCTTAGTCTTTTTAATTTGTCTTACCTAATCAGTATAGAAAGCTCCACATAAAAATATACTTTGCTTATACTCTCAACTTTGTTTCAGGACAAAAGTGACTGTGCATACATGTGAATATGTGTGTAATTAAGTATGAAAAGCCTGTGCAGAGCTTACCTCAGGTCATCTGAATTCTTAATCTCACCTTTAGTTTCTACCCTGTTTCCCTGAGAACTGCAGTGAAAGAGAAATAAGCTATACCATGTGGTCAACTGGCTTAAGCTCTTCTAAGGAAAAGGTTTCCAAAGTCAGTCATCCCTAGCTGAAAATATCCCTGTTCCACTGCTTCTTATTCCTCTCTGTGGAAGCCAGTGTTTTCTAGGCTTGAGCACCACTGAATTGCCACTTGGACTACAGTGTTTGAGTGTTTATCATTCTACTCACTGCAAACAGGAAAGACTAAACCTACAAAATTTGCACCCTAGAAAAATTTGGTAGCTTGCTGGCTGGGCTTATTAAATGGTGTGAAAGTTTATCAAGAAACATTGCTTCATTAGTAGAAGTCACCTGGTGAATCAGTTGTGTCTTTCCCTCAAACTAAAGGCATTATTCCTCATTCTGGATGTGAAAATTCATAGCCCATGTGGCCAAAAACAAGTCTAATCCATGAAATGAAGGCATTGGTTTCCTACCTGAGTCTTCAAACTCAAGATCTGTTTTATTTGAACCAGGGCTAATTTAATGAACAATAACAAATAAAATAACAAATACCTTTAAAAGCTGAAAAGAGGTTATTGAAACTAAAAGACATTAAATGAATAGGGTACAATAGCCTGAAGGGTACTTTTGGAAGGGTTAGTAGGGCCATTTGGAACATGGCCCTATTTTCTAGTACCTGCTTTGATCCTTTTCATTTTTTTCTTTGCTATATTAACTGACTTTGTTTTCTCATAATTTTTCCTCTCTGAAGACCATTCAACTTGCAAAGGAGTGTCCTTCCTGACCCTTCTTTCCAGTTTGGCTTTCTAAACCCAGGGTGAAGGCTGAGGTGTGGTCTTTGAGATCAAATTATCCAGAGAAGCAGAGATCAGCACTCATTTGGTTAATTTTAGGTACAGAGAAGCTGTACTGAACTGATAAGGAGTAAAAGCCCAGCTGAATGACAGCAGGTAAGATTGTTTGAATGTTTGGATCTGGTCTCCTGTAAAAACATCAGCCATGGCATTTTGGCTGTCTCACCTTAGAACTCTCACAGGTTTAACTAAAGACAGAAATTAAGTGTATTTCTGCTCACGAAGCATACAGATATCTCTTCAATTGTATTTTTTTTCTGCCATCATTTCTAGTGGAGCTTTGGCCATAAGAACCCGTGCTACTCACTTGGCTTGATTTTGGGCCAGTCTGCTGCTTCTATCCTGTGGTCCTCGTACTTCTTGCCTGAATAGGCGAAGAGGTAGCGGCTGATCTCTGCTCGTCCCCGCAGGTTGAAGTAGGTGAGCTTGTACTGCGGCATGCTGGGCTCTGCTGAGAGGGGGGACAGAGCTGCTTTACAGAAAGTTGACTCCTTTTTTACAAAACCACTCTGTGTGCTTGCTTTTGACAGACGTGCTTGTACAATGCAAAGGAACTATTGCACCAAGCTGTTGCATGTTGCAGTCGTTGCATTGCTCACACCTTTTTGTTCTGCATTTGTCAGCCACAGCATACACACAGATGTGGGCAAAGACAGCTGAACCTGCAGTTCCTCCTTTTGTGTGTCTCTAGAAAGCTGGCTTGATTTTTTTTCAGGAGTATTAGGAACTTTCAGCTTTCACTTATTTCACTTCTTATTCCAAACTGAGGCAATTTTTTATAAAGTGATTTTGAGGTTGTTTTTTTTCAGAGTGCGAATTTAAGATTATATTCTGTACCAGAAGACAGTTATCTTGAGCAGTAATTTTCTTCAGGCCTGCCCTGCTCAGCCCCTACTGCTTATGGAGACCTTCATCCAAGACCAAATCATGAGAATTACCAAACTCTTGTGATCTTTTGCATCGGTTATTACCCTAGTTATGTAAGGATTCACCCCAAATTATTTTAGAAGAAAATTTTGCCATGGCAATCAGGCTACAGTGTTGTTTTGAGAAAATCAACAAAATCGTTGAATTTTCAGTTTTTGTACAGAAGCCAAAAGAAAACTTTAAATTACCTTTATAAGTTTTCATGTGATTTATTTTTTTCCCTTCAGTTCTAGTTAGGATACACGTTACAGGAAGGCTCAATTTGTTTTCCAACAAAATAAAGAATTTGAGAGTCTGATTGTAGGATTGTAGGCAAGGATGGTACAGGAAAGGTAAACAGATAAGGTTGCTTTAAACCAAAGGTAAGCATTTACACATAACACTTTAATAAGACAGCTTAGCTGAGATTTGAATGTGCTGGCGAAAGGATAGCAAAACAACCATCTGTCTCCTCACCCAAAGCAAAAACCATTCTCATTTTTGCCTTGAAGTAGACATTGCATTTACCATTCTTTTATATCCATCACATTCAGATTGTTTGTAAGAAAGCCTGGAACACAGATCATCTGCCTTAGGACAGAAAGGGAACTATTTTTTCCTTATTTTAGTGAGTAAGTGTTACCATATAATCTCACAGTGGAACAACCCTCTGTTTAGTCATCTTGCCTTGAAAACATGCTTGAGGAAGTACATCATCAGCTTTCACTTTGGACGGAGAAGCTCTTTGTTCAGAAACAGAAAATCTTACACTTAACTCACACTGAAAAGAACAAACTGCTTTTGCCACTTTTTTCTCTGAAGTCAAAACATGCACCTTCTGCCTTCAGAGTGGCAAAAGCAAAAAGAAAACCCAAACAAAAAACCCCACATCAAATTAGCACATTAGAGGCTGCTTAATTAATTGTGAAAGTTATCTGCTGCCCTAAAGCACACAGCAGGCTCAAAAGTGAGTTATTAGTGAATGGAAATTCACATAATTAGTGAATGGAGTTTTTCATGTCAGATGGCCTAGCAGAGAAGCAGGAACAGAGCTGGAGAGTTACCAATGGAGATATCTACAAGCGTTTCAAACAGACACGCCATTACAATTATTACATCAAGTACGAAAGAGAGAGAGCTCCAGGTGAAATTAGTTGCATCAGGATGTGATTAGTTGTTTTAGATGTGTCAATTACTGGAAAACATGTTTTTCTGCTGTTTAGCAAATGCAGCTCACAGATTACAGGTGCAACCACTTCTTTCTCTAAAGAGAGAAATTTTGACAACCCCAGCTTTTTCAAGCATGTTTTAGGTGAGTAGCAGAGGTTGGCTCTTCCATTGTCAAATTTTGTACCCAGATTTATTACTTGGTATGCTCTATGGCATATATGACAAAACTATATAGTATTATATACTATGAATTTGGGTTATGTGTCTAGAAAGTTAATGTAAGAAGAGAGAATGAGATTGTAGCAGGATTTTCTTCCCTCTTCTCCCTGTTTCTGATTTAGCATGGCCATTTGAGAGCTAGGAATGGCATTTTTAAAAAAGGTGGTGTTATCTGAGATTCATGAGACACATGAGATCACAGTGATTCAGGAGACAATGGGGGGGGAAAAACCCCCAGACTTTGAGTCTTACTTTTCAGTTTTTTAGAAACAAGCAAAATGCTACTGATTTAGTCTGATTTGCTGATTTAGTGCCTATTTCCCTTCTTTAGGAGTGTCCATAGAGTTTTTTTCTATAAACATCAATAGCAGTCCCAATGCCCTGGATTTGCTACAGCACTCACACATGGCTCCTGTTTCCTGGCTGCCTCTAGCCCATTTAGCCCTGTGTTAGCAAACAGCTGCTGGCAGCTGGAAGGCATTTAAAGGCATCTGAACAGCAGATTTTAAGGTGCAGTCGTGAGGGAGTAGACATCTACACAGAGAGATGGCTGAGGCCTAAACATTCCAGTAGGTGAGTGTGTTGGGAGAGCCTAATTCTTACAGCGGGAGTGCTCTGTGCACAAAGATGTGATCAGCCAAGAGTAGTGAAGTGATGTAAAGAATTGGGAATTTTGGCTGATGAGCAGCAAGTCTCTCTGCCTGTTGTAGTAGACAGTGGAATATTTTGGTCTGTCAAGGAAGTAGCGGAAACTATTGTTTGAGTTGTCTAAAGCAAAGCTAAACAAATTTCTAATGAGCACACCATAAGGAGTAATCAAGTATTTGTAGTGATGCTGCACTTTTAAGTTTATAATTTTTTTCCACCCATGAACAAAAAACCCCAAAACCAACTCCACAAGGAGTTTTGGCATTTTAAAAGCATTTATAGGTTTACTGTAAGCATGTTTTTGTAAATGTTTGTAGGTTTTGGTTTATATTTACTGTTAAATGTCAGGAGTAGTGCTTCCTAAACAATTGCAGATAAGTTTCTAAATGAAAGAAATGGGTGTTTTCGGAATAGCTTTTTGCCAAACATACAAAGTAATCTGTTAGTGTTTTTTTCCTCATCCTCCTTTCTCTCATTTCCCCAGTGTTTTATAAAGAAGGGGATAATGAGGAACAAATTAAAACCATTTAAACCATCCAGAATTACTGAATCATTGAAAAATGTAATTTCTAGGGGGAAAATATCTATTTGGTGTATTTGAGTTGGGTTTTCGGATTAAGATGATTATGACATTTTTGGAGGTGGAGAGCAGGAAAATCTTTAAAACTATTTAAAATTATTTCTCCTTTTTTTTTTTTTTTTACGTTAATCATGGCTTAAAAATACTGAAGGATGGTGGTGGTGGGTGGATCTCAGTGCCCGTACTTGAAGGTATTTAGCTACCTTCTTAGTGCTGTTGAATCTGTTCAGGTAAGTTCATTGCAAAGGCAGGTGTGTATAAAAGCAGGAGGGGGTGATTTACCTTTCACCAATACTGCCATCTAAGCTGTGTTTTTACAATTTCTATTCTGATGAATACATGGCTGCGACAGCCCTGTACTCCTGCCCTGTCCCACACCGATAACACTTCTGAGAGGAAAGCTCATGTCTTTACAAACGATTTGATGGGTGAAAGTATGGTATTAACATCTTTGAAATTGATCTTAATGTCTCTACCAACTCTGGGGAGCAAGTTTGTTGCACAGCCCTGACAGCTTGGCTCCTGAAACAGACAAGGGTCTGTACAAGCCCTGAGTTTCTGAACTTTGAGGTAAAGTAGTAGGTTCAAGGGATGATATGTGGTAAGCAGTTTGGGAAGGCTGTACCTTCCTAAGAGAGAAAACCTCACAGATATGTGCCCCAGTGAACGCACTCCCTTTATTCAAATAAAGTTGCGGGACTCCTCTGTCTCCTTTTTGGACATAAACCCTCCAGCATTTGTGGATTTTTCTGACACTTCAGTCCCAGTTTCATTGCATACAGCTTTCAAAGCCATGAACTCAACAGCTTTAAATTCACTATTAAATTAGCTTTAATACTTTAAAGTTGTTGACCTGCTTAGTTGCTTTTCCAGCTTTCCACTGTGACTTTCTGAAAGCCAGCTTAACTGGTTTTAACATACCTTTAAACAGAGGATTAATGGATCTGATGATTAAATTCAACTTGGAGCCACTCAGTGACAAAACCAAACAGGAAATGTGCGAGAATGTCAAATATGTGTGAAGTTGGCATCCACCATTATACCCATGAATCAAAAAATCATGGTGGAGTTACAAGTGTCAAAAAATCTATGACAGACATCAAACTATTTTAAACATTGCGGATTTATGGAGGTATTTCCTGATGAACTTGGGATGCTTTTATTCCAGTTGAAACAGGACTGAGCAATCAATTTGAACACTTCAAGCAAGATTAGAGTGAGAAAACAGCGCCCAGGAAGGAAGCAGCATTTTCTGGGAAGTGAAATAACGAGTTTCAGATAGCTGTAGTACAGAAGAGAAAAAACACTGGCAGACTGGACACTGCTCGGGCTGATTTTCATGTGTGTACCCAGAGCATGCAGCTTCTGCTAACCAGTGTTTGGTCCTGCATGCCCAGCCTCAGCAAAATTAAACACCAAAACTCTCCTGGGCTCTCTAGCGGAACGGTGTTTCATCTCTCTTTTGGAAAATCCAGCCCTCAAGGTGATACAAGAAAATATTCTTCAGGCTGGTAACAGGCACCAAAACCTGGATGCATGTGAGGAACCAATCAACCTTTATTTATGCCTCAGCAGATACTGCCACCATTTTAGGGTCTTTAGGCAGACAAGGCCTTCAGAAAATGGCGGGAAGCTCTGGTTCTGGGGGGACTTTTCCTGGCAGTATGCCTCAACATTGTCCAGGTTTTATGCTATAAATCCATTTTCTGACATGGGGTAGAGAATTACTATAGAGCATTAATGTGTGCTCCATGCAGGAGGCAACTAGGAGACATGAGGGGGAAAGAGGCCATTGCCATTTTAGGGTCTCTAAGCAGACAACGCATTTAGAAAATGGCGGGAAGCTCTGGATGTGGGCAGACTTTGCCTGGCAGTCAATCAGGGGAGAGAAAACTTCCACCGCTGGGCTGCAGGTGGTGAAATTCCTGCTCCTCAGGAAAAATTCTCCCTGACTATCCAACGCTTGATGGGACTATGGAGGAGCCTTAGCACATAAGCAGAGCAGACTGTGCCATAACCAGGGCCTGCTGTCTCAATTTCTGAGGGGCGGGAGGCTCATCTAGAGGTTTGGCTCATTCTGCCCCTGCTTGTCTTCTCCCTGCTCAGACCTGCAATCTTCCCTGACTCTCTGTTTCCTTTTGGATCCACCTTCGGTAGGAACACATCTTTCTCAGTTCTCAGATACAATATTTCCCACATTTGTGCTTTATTTATGCCAAGAAATCAGTAAAAAAGAATCCCTCTGCTATTCCTTTGCAGTGGAATACAACAATGGCAGATATTCAGTGTGTGAATTCAGAGAAAATATTTTAAATTAAGGCAGCACATAATTACATTTTCCTGTATAAGGTTATTCATATTTGAGATGACAGCCGGCAGAGAGCTTTTCCTGGGCTGGAGGTGAAGAGGGAGAAAACCCAACTAAGCTGAGCTATGTGTTCACACACATCCAAAGTCTGACAAAGGGTTTGTGGTGCAAAGTTCCCCTGAACTGTACTTTGTACTGCAAGAAATTAAGGGTTTTCTTGCCATAAGGTTTCATCGTTGTTAGAGGATGTAAAAAAGCCCAGCTGTTCCCTCCAGGAAGCAAGACCAGCAGGGTTGAGGTAAGGTTCGCCTGGGTATTTCTAAAAATATGGACTTGAATTGTGTGCTTGGAAAAGATGATGCATTGCACTGGATTCATATTTATTCAGCATGAGGATTCTTCATTAATTTAGGAGTCACTTATGAAAAGTGCCACGATTAGTGCCTGACACAATGCTGCCCTGGCCATGGGCATGCCATGAAAGGGCAATCTGGAGGTCTTTGTCTGCTAGCTACCATTTTCCCCTCTTGAACTGCAACCAGAGCATGACAGTGATTCAGGAATGATGATTTAGTCGATGGATACCTCTTTATTTTATTGTAAGATTAAGCTTTTATAACAATTCAGAGTGCTTGAGTTGCTGGAGCTGATTATATATTCCATTTTCATTATTTTACAGGATGAAAGTATAACAACAAATCAGCTTCCACTCACATAAACCTACAGGTATCTCTGCCAAGAAGAATCTTGCTTTGATGTGTGAATTGAAGTAGTTTGTGTCCTCTCTAAGTACTATTCTATCCGAAGGTGAGAAGCTTTGTGGACATTTTTCTTTCTCTGTTTTTTTTTTTTCTACTGCTGTTTTCAAAGCATTTGCTGTTTCTTTATGAGATTTTTCTACAAAGTTAACCTGAAAATCAAATAAGTTTTGAAGCAGATACAAGCCCAACAACCTGATTTGGGTGCTCTACAGAGGTGGATGGGGCACTGTAATTTCACTTAATTCTTACATTTACTCATACATTTTTACCACATATGCAGTTTGAAGCCTTAAAATTAGTGTCAGCCGAATGCTTTCCATTAATGACAACACTGGGATTTCAGAGGGAAGACTCTTCCTTGTCTTTCTTACTCTCAGTGACAGGGCCAAGTCATGCTAATGTCAGCTAGGATACTCAATTTAGAAAAGAAAAGGAGAGAAGCTGGCTGAGTCTCTGTATGTACAGACAAAAGAATCTTTGCCCATTAAAGGAGAAATCTTTCTTAGGCTGTCATTTCAGGAGTGACCTGACTTCTCCCAGTATGAAGCATGGATTTTTGGTTTTGTTCCTTAGAGGTTGGGGAGAGTTGTGTTACTTATAGAGTACAAAGAAAAATATTTAACCAGGAAAATTACTTAGTCTGTCTTAGCCTGTTCCACCTGAGAAACATTAGGAATAGTAAGTTCAATTTTGCCCATCTTTGCTTATTGTCCTTCTCATATATGTGAATTCATCATCCTTGTGACTGGAGAGCTGAGCATTAAAGCAGCTTTCTCCCTCCTCAGTTTTAAAATTACGTTTTAACTGTCCAAGTGAGTCTTTCTGCGTTTATTTGTATAAATTTTCACATTTCGGAGGAAGGAACCAGAGAGACAAGACTCAAGTAGTTACTGTAGAAGGCAAGTAAAGCAAAGCTTTCACAGCTGTAACTTTATAAACTGTACAAGGTAGGAAAGATAAAAAAAAGTCAATGTGCAGTATTTCTTTCTTTTTTATTTAACTGACATAGCAGTCAGTTTTGGGGAAAGGCATAATTGTTTACATTTTCCTGTTTGAGCAGTGCTGAAAAGACAGAAACCATCTGAGAAGCAGCCTTGCCCTGTCTGTGGGTGTGGTGCTGCTCTCCTCCTGGTTACTGATCAAATTGGTTGCTGCAGAAATGCCTTCAATTTTTTATCTTGGGTGAAAAAATATTAGCAATTTAAGAGATATTTTCAGCCTTTGAAAACCAAGAATAGTGATGACTTGATGGTTTGGGTTTTGTTTTTTTTCCTGCCAAAATATGTTTTTATTAATTCTTTTTTTAGCAAAGAAAATAAGAAATTTTCTGCCCATCTTTTGGGGAGAAGGATTAGAGAATATTGGCAGATTGATGGAAGACTGCAAGTCTTCCAATGGAAGATTTCCACAGTAGTCTGTGTTTTGACAGAAAATAAAATTAAAAAGTCTAAGTAATTCTATTTCCTGTCAGCTCTCAGTCTGACATAAGCTCTCTTTCTGAAAATTGGTGGTCTCTTTTCCCACTCTGGTTCAGTTACAGAAGATAAACATGTGAATTCGATCTCTTATATTTCTAAGCCAGATAGCAATCTGGATCTTGGAGAGAAGAGAGAAAAAAAATCTGTGCACCCTTTTCTGTTTAATACACAAATCACCTGAAGTAAATGTTTAGGGAATTTTATGTAGGGTCAAGTTTTGAAATAACAAATTCCAAATAGAATGGATACCTCTTAGCATGATTTTCAAGCTTAGATACCTGCATCACTGAGAGCATAATATAGATTTAAAATCTTTTTCAGAAGGGTTTTGCATGTGCATGCACCTGGTGTGCTGCTTATTTGTGACCTGTGGGGGAAATCAGCATCCAAAAATGGGAAGAGGTTTTAAGGCATTACTGTGAGAGTATTGAGCAGTACTAATGGTTGTAAGTATTTTAAGTGACCTGATGAGTAAAACTCTACTGCCTGAGCAATACCTGATCTGTCAATAAGTGGGTTTTAAAAAAGGAACTGTAGGAGACCTCAAAGCAATTATCTCTCTGAGGAAGCTTTAGGCTTGTTTTGCTGATGTGGAAAATCAGAACTCAAAAAAAAATCCTTGAAGAACGCAGGGGAAAAAAAAACCAACTTGTTTTTTGCTAGATTGTTTTTTAGAAAAATAATCCCAATGTATCAGTGAAAGAAGAAGATAAGAAAAATATGAAAGGGTTTCTTTTGAAGTGGGAGTCCAGTGTGAATGGGCAGTGAATGGGTGTCCACTGTCAAGACTTGTTGAAAGAGAATGCCAGAGCCCACTGGGTTTCCCTGTGCTGAGTTTGTGATTGCCCCTCAGGTATCAAACTGATCATAATTAATTCAGATATCTGAAGTTCACCTTGCTTGTTTGAACTGAAGTGAATGAGGGAGCTCTCATATATCAGCAGGATTAAGGAGGCAGGGAAGTGGTGAAGTACAGAGTTTTGCTCAGCCAGGTCAGCAACGTGTCCTCAGTCTGCCTGGTTTGCCACACCCTTCCCTTTAGGGAATGAGCATCTGTGGTGACTTTACTCTCTGTCTGATCCTCAAGCTTTGGATTTGTATCTACTTGGTCCCAGTTTTGTGTAGACAACTTCTGAGATTGATTTGTGCAGCCTCTTTTAGATGAACAAATTGCACACTCAAGACCATGAAATACTGGTAAATGCAATTGCAAGAAATCTCGGGAAAGATGCAGACGCAGGAGTGGTTCGCATCATTTCTCAGGAAAAACCATTCAAATTTTATTTCCATATCAGATGTTTTAATAATTCCCAGAAGCACTTTGTGGTAGAACAAAAGCTGAAAAAATCTTAATGCTTGCCAACCCCATGTCATTCCTGTAAAATTCATGCCTTGCATCTCTCTCTGCACTCTTCAGATGAATCAGCATGACCTCCTAATATTCCTACAAAGCTCAGAGCTCAGTTGTGAGCGGCATTGCTCTGTATTCTTTAGTTGGCTCTCCAAAGCCAGCTGCCTTTGCCAGGATGAATCATGTCCGTTTTCTGACCTCTCAAGCTTGTCCAGCATAATGATTTGTATAACAACCGTCTTGGCCACCTAACATCTTTCCTTGGAGGTGAAAAAGTGGTCCCAGCCATGTGTGGGTGTGTGTATATGTGCAAGGGGGAGTGCAAGCCCCAAATCCTTCCCCCTGCTTGTCTAAACTACTTTGCTCTTGACCCACTGCGTATCGTGAATCTACTGTACAATTTGCCAGAAACACCCCAAAATTATAGGCATGAAAGAATTAGATAGTCTTTTAACCACTGTATATAATCCCTGTAGCAGGTACAGGTTTGACTGGGAAAGGTTTTTTATTCGCTTTGCAGAGTTTGCCAGTACCACCCATCATGTGTCCTGGTCACAAATTCCTGGTGTCCTCCTGCTCTGCCCTGCAGTACTGGCACAGACCACCCTGCCCAGAAGGTACCAATACAGTGCTGGGGCACAGATCTCAAGTATTTTCAAAAATTTTTTTAACTATTTTCCTAGCCAGAATAAGCCTGAGGAGACCCAGAATCTTTACAAAGGGATCTTCAGGCATTGTCAGCCTCCTTGAGAAAATCAGCAGTGCCAAATGTGGACCTACATTTCTGAGCAACATCCAGCCAGAAGCCTGGGGACCACCTGGATTTGGCCATAAGCGACAAGTGTACAGGACGGTTGAGTTACAGTCACAGACTGCTCGGTATGTAAAACCCTAACCTGTGTATTCCTGCACTTAAGTAGAAAGTACTTTGTGAGAGGCAGTTTGCAGCCAGTTTCTCATGGAAACCCTGGCTAGACTGGTTCTGGGGCAGTCCCAGTTGCTGTGTGCCTGGCACAGAAAAATGGTCCTTTGGCTGAGACGTACAGTTACACATCACACATTCTTTTTTATCACATGTCAACTAAACTAAGCTTGTGAGACAGCTTAAACTTTTGTGTGCCTTCCCTCTTTGCATCTGCTACATATACAAAACATACCCTTTGCCTGGTATCACTGAACGTCCTTGTTTTCTCTTTTTCCATCTCATGTTTATTCTTTACTAAGTCATTCCAGCAATGTTGTTAGTTACTTCTAAAGAGATTCAAAAGTAGCCATTTCAGCTTTTCTCAGTTCATTGTTGTAGCTTGTTTTATGGGAGTTTTAGCAGATTACCTCAAGATTAGACAAGGTTCTTCAAAGTAGTGGCACTTTGAAATGTGTATGTGGGATTTGGCTGATTTTTTTCCCCCCTTCTTTTTCCTCACGCTCTGTGGACTAACTGTTGAAAGGGTAAAAAACCCCACCTGTTTGAGATTTGCAGCATATATAATAAGTCTCCAGCAGGTGTGAATAAGCATAGCTTTCTGTGGCAGGGCATGCCCCCTGCTAGCCCAACGCCAGCCACGTCAGTGGCTCCTGGGCTGTGTAATTACTTTCTGGAGAGATTTCGATCCAAGATATTCTGAAAATAAGCACCAACTTCAACTGCTTCAGCTTTCCAGCTGCTCAGGAGAAGGTTGTGTGGGAAAGACAGCAATGAGAAATGTTATAAGCAAACCCTTAGAGCAGCAGAGCATGTTGGGCAGTGTCACAGGAGCTTGCTTGTGCACGAACCCAGAACTCTTTTAAGAATTACTTCGTGTATATTTTCAGCTTAAAATTTGGAGAGCTTCCCTCTTATTTCTATACAAATAGATTTGACTTTGTGCCTGGGCATGTGTGCGTCTGCAGCAGGGAGTAATTTACACAACGTGCACATTTTTAGGGAAGAGGTGGATACTATTTTGGATTAAATAAAACAAAAGAATGAACAAAAGTAAACTTCAAAAAGACCTCTGTGTCTTTTTTTCTTTACAAACCTTGCAAGTCTTGAGTATAAAAGTACTAGTGTTTACAAACAGTTGTAAGGAGTACAGAAGCCCAGAAAGATACTTTATAGCTATGGTTTTTTTGCTTGGATAGTCTGAAATGAACAGGGAACAAGACACGGCTTTTAACAGAGGAAATGTGTGTGGGAGGATTATGTATATAGGAAAATGACAGCAGTTAGAATGAAAGAAAAAAAGTCCTCGATGGCTATTTAGAGTATCATTTTGAAGTAAAAGACAAATAACAAAAAAACCTTTGACTTCAAGGAGAAAAATGGAGTGAGTGGAAGCAGATGCAGGAGGTTTTTTCTGTATAGAATGATGGTGGGAATTAGGGCCAGAGTATGTTAATCCATTGGTTTAGAACACAGGAATTTGAAAAATGAGCAGAACAGTGCACAAAAATGACCTAGAATAATTGGTTGGTGCTGCTTAAAATGCATCTAATTTCTCTGACATTAGCCTAGATTTTGCTTGGTTATGTAAGTGAAGGCATTTTAGTCAGCCTTTGCAGCCAATGGAATATGGGTTGGAAATGGGTTTTCACTTACTGAAAACTCCCTGCAGAATGCCCAGAGCCTCCTCACTCTGATTTCTTCACTGATGAAGTTGTCATTTCTTTGGCAAGTACCCTGACGTGTAGCCTGATTATTAAAGTAGCTAAGCACAGACTGCGCAAGGCACTGATGAGGAACATGGGATTGCTTCCACAACAGGCCAGTGATTGCCTGTTTGCCTCTGGAAAAGCAGCTCACAATTTCGAGTAAAATCTGGTTTCAGCAGTGCGTGTGATAGTACAGATGTCCTAAGTGCAGCAGGCACAGCTTAAGGATGCCTGTAAGTAGCGAAGAAGGTGCATAGATGGAGTACTTGAGTTACACTTGCAGCCACCGTATGGAGCTCCTCTCTGCTGGCAGCCCCGCACAGAGAGTCGGGCTGAATAAACCGAACTAATCTCTCAGAATTAAATACTCTCAGGACTTGCTCTACACGCAGCACAATTTGACAGACTAACCTCCCACACAGCCACTGTAGCGGTAGCCTAGCGAGGGCAGAGTAGGATCAGAAGAAGCAAGGGGAAAGAGAGGAGCCAGGCTGCAGCAAAGCTGAAACAGAACTCACTCCGGTGCGGTGGTACGCGGTCCCGTCCTCGGTGCCCGGGAGTCCCTCTGAGCGCCGACCCCGACAAGGCTGTCGCGCTCCAGCCCGGGTTCTTAATATGCAGACCGCTCCCTCCCCATGACCGCCTGCATGACTCTCCTCCTCCCCCGCCTCACACACTCACGGTATCTGCATCGTGCCTGATAACGAGCAAGTTTGCTGACTTGGGGCTAGCAGGGCATACTGAGTGCTGGAGTTTCTTGGCCTGCGTTCAAAGCAAATTTAAAGTGGTAAAGTGCCCCTTGAATATATATAATAATAAAGACAGGAGCTGAGGAGCTGAGTCAGATGATGGGTGTTTTTTCTATATGTAAAATGTGAGGAGCAAGCCAGGTAATGTCTTTTGTAGATTATTTCTAACTAATGTGAAGCTCACACTATTTGATCTGGTTAATAAGCGATGTCTCAAATAGCTGCAAGTGGAGAGTCAGATATTAAACCAACAAAAACACCCCGAAACCCTCCACCACCACCACCAAAAAAAACCCAACTCCTAAGCCTTTTACAAAAAGAACTAAGTGTGATTTAAGTTGATGGTTTGGGGGTTTTGGTTGGTTTTGGTGTGTGAGTTTTTTGCCATCAGCGAAGAAGGATTCACACAAACTGTGTCCATGAGTAATCCACATTAGTAGTTAAGGTTGTCATGTTGTGCTGCTTCTCATCTGTAGTGGAGGTTGCGTTTTTCTGTTTGTTTTTTCTTACTCCTCTTCATTGTACTTTGGCCTTATCAAAGTCCATTCGATGTCGCTCTGCTTTGCTCTCCTCTGAGCATGGGACCAGAATGCAGCAGAATCGGAGCAAAGTTTTCTGATGCTGTAGTCTAATGTGTACCACACAAATCTGCTCTGAGGTTTCTTCACTTTGTTTTGATAAACAATTGTGTGTGTGCTCCCTGCAGGTGCAGGGAGTGGTGCTAAACAAAGCACTCTCTCCTGGCATGAGGAGGTGATAGATCATACTCTTAATAATTTGCTGCAGGTCCGCTCATTTTTGTGTAACATGTTTTTCCCTGATGTCAACAGCTGAGTTTTCACAAACCAACAGCCTTTACAACTAAGAAAAAAATTACAAAAAGAACCCCAAAATATCTTTTAATTGGGACTGATGTAGGCTGATTAATAAGCCAAATTGCTGAGGTTTACCTTGGTGATGGCACTTCCATGCTTTTAGATTTGTCTTGGCTGCAGATTTGTGTTTTAATATTCCTTTTCTTTAGAATGTCACCTTGGAGGTGGTGGTTTCAAGTGCCTGCCAAAAAGTAAAGTTTAAAGTGCTCTAATACCATATTCCATCAGTTTTTAATTCTTGACTTTTGATAAAGCAGCCTGTACAGGGTAAAACAGTTCCTTCAGTTGCAGAGAAGAAGCATGAGACTTTTTCCTCATTTCATTAGCAGAAAACTGAAGGAATGTTTGTGGTTCTAAAGCAAAGGGATTTTGAAACAGGCTTATTTCATAAAAGTTTGCAAATTTTGAGCAACTAGGCCTGCTATTTTTTTTAATTTGGAGCAGAGAGCAGAACACAGAAGCCTATTGCGGGATCTGGTTCTCAACCTTCTCAAAGGGAAGCAGAAGGTATTGGTCTCCCAGAATTGTTTTCAACAGACAGCAGTTTACTCCCACCCTGGCAAGTTTACCAGTAAAAATACATGGTAAAGCATTAGTAAGCACATTGGTAGTCTAACCTTTGCTTTCTCTGTGAACGATTTAATGAGTTAAAACTGCACCTTTGCTTCAAGAGTTGCGTTCACCGAGTTGGTATGAAACACAAGTACTCCTTTGTGCTACAATTATACTTTCAGTGACTGGCAAGATACTGAACCCTCTTCTTCCCTTTGCTGTAGGAAATCTTTAACGTAGATCAGGGAGAAAAGATTTCCAACCTGTGACAGGAGTGTGCTGGGACCAAATTTTTCATTTCCTGTTTTGAATGGGTAACTCAGTCCCTGTCGAGGGGAAGTTGCACCCAGGCCAAGCACCATGAGCAAGCATTATTCCCTCCCCTAACTACTGCTCTGAGCACCTCAGGGTCTGGCGGGAGAGTGGGTATTCAAACAGTGGAATTTAGAGGGGCTGTGCTCAGGAGCACCTATTACTCAAGCTGAGTACAGCTCTTTACATGATCAGGAAATAGGCTCTCCTAAAGAAAAAGTAATTCTTCCTTTCTGCCAGATTTGGCTCCATGCATGTGAATTATCAAAGAAATTCCTCTGCTTTCTAAAATGGGAAGTGATTTGTGCATACAATTTCAAAATAATGAAGTTAGTAATGCACTGACCTGATCTAACCTTGGTTTCATTTGCTGATGATTTCTTACAGATTAAGCTCCCCATTTCTGTTGCCCTTTTGGCCTGCAACTGCTGATGATGGCATGAAAAATTGGCTGAACTGCTTGATGAAGCAGTCATGCTGGGACTGTGCATCCATCTGTTACAGGAAGCTCTCTGCCTAGAGTATTTTTCACCTCTGTCCAGCTACTGGAAACTTCTGGGCTGGGAGAGCAAACCAGTCGAGATCGTGATGTATTAAATGAAGCATGTATAAAACCTGGGTGCAGAGACATCCATTCATGTCCAACATGGGACAACCTGGGAACGGCAGCAGGGGCACTTTAATGGCAGGAGCTGCTGCCAGGTGCCTCAGGACTCAGCAGTTGACCTCTTGCCCACTTGTCTTTTGGTCATGGAGCAGCATTCAGGTTTCTCACGGTCAGCTGAGCCCCATGGACAATTCTATGGGCATATACCTGGCAGTTGTGTGGAGTCACCAAGTCAGTGACGTTTTCTGTGTGTTTTATACAGGGAAGTGAGGACATTAAGTCAATGACACGTTTCCTTTCTTGGTGAGCATGGGAGCTCTCCTCGTGGTTTGAAAGCCCTAGATAAATGCAGAGGAACTCACATGGATTAAATTTAAATCCAAGATTTGGTTCGGCATATGTCCCTTTCAGGGCATTCACAGGCAATTAGGGGATCAGTTCACTCCAGGCAGATCTCCTGTCCTGTGACTCCTAAATGTTGAGGGATCACTCTGCCTATTGACTTGTGGCCAGACCTCCCCTACCTCTTCTGTTCCAGCTGCTGCTCCATCTTTTGCCTGGGAACTGATAGTTAAGCAGAAGGTTTGAAACAAAATGTGTCTCGTGAAGTTGCCCATGTTCTGTTGCAGGTCTCTGTGGTGAGGTAGCTTGCTTAGTGCATGTGCCAGGAGAAACAGCCATGATTCCTGACATCTTGGTTTGGGAACAGTAAGAGGCCAGCTCCCCAGAGCTGAAATGGGAGTAAGCATATTGCCACAGTGCAGCTTTTTCCCTGCTGGAAAGGAAATTCCAGCTATTTTTTATGGTGAGTTGACTTTTGTGCTTCACAAAATGTGGCCATCTTATCAAGATTAGTAACTGGCAGTTAGTGCACCTACTTGTGTGTTCAAGAGAATAATTCCACTCAAGTCAGAAGTTTCACTGTAAACTTAGATACAGTCATCATGTTCACTTCCTTAGTAATTTCCTCACCTACCTCTGCCTTGGTTTGTTTTTTTTTTTAATTGCAGTACTACGCTGCTATTAGAGACTTGAGCAAACTAACGTTTAGTATAAGATACGGGAAGTGAAGAATTACAAGTTTCATCATTTTTAAGCCACTTAAGGCAGGATATTAGGCCTGCAAAATGCTAGATCTGCAAATGCAGCAAAGGCACTTGGTCTTTTATGTTTATATGTAATAGAGCTCAGCAATTTGCCTTCTCTTTTAGCAAGCAGTAAATTCAGCCAGAGAGGTACACCTTCAGAAAGACATAATGTTAGACTTTTTCAGCTTAAGTTTACAAACACTTTTGACCAAAGAAATACTGCAGGAAATATTGAAAATACCAGGTATATATTTTTTGAAAAGTTGACACCTTTAAAGTTTCCTGGGAATTAATGTTTCTGTTGCCTCTTTTTTTTTCTAATTTGAAATATGTTTAAAAAGTATTTAAAGAAAAAAGTATTTGAAAACACTCTCTGTGTTAATATAAGCATGTTTCTACATATGCAGCTTGCTCTGCTCATGTATATTCCATTGCATTTTTATGATATGTTAAAAATATACAGAAGTGTCACAAATGCATTTAAAAGAAATAATCCATTCTTAATTCAAATATCCTTCCAGTGTTACTGTAGCTCTAGTAAAAGGCCATGCTTAATGATCAATGAGATCATTATACAAGCAAAATGAGATTTGCTTTTGAAGCAGAGCAGCTTAGAGAAGCAATCAACTACAGACAAGCCTGCAATTTTGGGGTTTTAAGTTTAGCTGATAACTTTTTTTCCCCTCTGCTCCTGGCAGCAGGGAGTGTTTGTGTGCACAGGGAAAAGCATCAGCTGAAAGATTCATCTTCAAGTTACTACATGGAGAGCCATAAGGAGCAGTCTGTTAGACAGAGTTCTTCATGTTCAGGAGTGGTGTTCTTGGCTTTATTTGTAAGTATGAAGGTTCACAGCTACAGGTGGTTTTATATGAAAGACCCTGAGCCACAGTCCAGTGAAGCTGGCATAGGGATTTGTGGGCTCTCATCTCAGGTGCTGGTTTTGCCATTGGGAATTGGGGCAGGATCATAATGACTCATTTAGTTGGAGCATTTGGAATTACCTTTTCTAGTGCGTTTACCTCAGCATTTCATGTAAGTAATGCTCATTCCTGAGCTAGCTGGCAGACTGTTTGCTTGATTTTAGCA
The DNA here is from genome assembly GCA_008694505.1 of Cyanoderma ruficeps. NCBI lineage: Eukaryota > Metazoa > Chordata > Aves > Passeriformes > Timaliidae > Cyanoderma > Cyanoderma ruficeps. The sequence goes on along the minus strand of VZDJ01000084.1, from coordinate 1,151,178 downwards.
TTTCTATTTATGAGAAACTGGCCAAGGTTTAAAAACCCAGTTACCCTATAGAATGCATTTATCCTAGTAGCTTTGCTGCCTTAGCAGAGGAGCAATGATGCTCTTCCCAGCCCATAGGGAGTTACATACATAAATGACAATTAAGTAAATATTCTTGATGAATAGCCAGAGGACACACATATTCAGAAGATGCAGTTCAGCACAGAGACACTGAAGGGAGGTCCTTGGTATGTCAGCTGATGGCTGGCCCCTACCCATCTGAGGTCTCTATACTGAAGCTTTGTTTCCCATTACATCCTGCAGAAACTTGTCGTGGAGATGAAAAACCACATGACCAAGTCAGAGCCGATCAGCTGCTTTTCTAATTTCAATTAATGTTTTGTTATCTCTGTTTAAAAGGGCATGAAAAGTTAAGAAATAAGTAACTGTACAAGTTGCAGAAGACAAAGAAGCTTTGTTACTCATTTTGTTCATGTGGTCAGAATATTGATGAAATCTGGAGATGCTGTCTGCTTACATTGGATAGATAAATCATGAGGTTTCACCCCCTTGTGGCCTTTTGCAATTGTATCACAGTTGCATGAACGTAAAGGAATCAGATGTGCTTTATGAGCAGGAGAATAATCTGTGATTCACAGAAGTAGGTCAATGCAATTAGTGAAATGTTAAGACTGATAATGTAGTGTAACATGTGCTGTCTGCCTGATTCCATCCACATCAGTTTCAGCAGGGATAACATTAGACAAATGTGTTACTTAACAAACAAATAAAGGCTTTTAAAGGGAAGCCTTCTGAAAAGCATAAAGCCCCTTCATCTCACGTACAAATACTGGATGGTCCCACTCAGAAGCTGCCAGGGAGCCCTGAGCAGGCACAGGACCTGTTTACAGATATGCACTTGGAGGCATGAAGGAGAACCATTCACTTCAACCTTCTGAAATTTGAGACTTCTTTAAAAGAAACCAATCTCTTCATGCCATCCTTTGATTCCACAAAATGGATCATAAGATATCACAATTACTTTCAAGAAAACTGAAGTGGATTGAAAAGAATGTGGTTTAAAAACTTGGTTGGGTTTGGGTGGTGTTGGTCGGTTGGTTTGGTTTTGTTTGTGATTTTTTTTTTTCTTTTCGTTCTTTTGGGGGGAATCTTTGGGGGGTTTTGGGTTGTTTTCTTTTCTGAGTTATTGCTATAGGAGAAGTCTTCTTTTCTCAGAAGTATGTGAGGCTGATCCATCAAAGTGAGTGGGACAAAAGGATCAATGTCTGACCCTTAATATTCTTGCCCTGTGGCTCCAGCACCAACTGCTCTAATCACAATGGAAACAAGTACTGGTAAATCCAGCATAAATTCACTAAGGGAATGCTTGTATTTTTATCCAGGTGACAGAATTTAGCTAGTTCCACAGCCAGCCCACCCTTTGGTATGATGAAAGAGGTTAGAGGAAGTATAACATATATTTCAAAAAAAAACCTATTGAAAATACCAGGTGGCAAATTAACTTGTCTAGCTAAGACACTGGATTCTTTTGATTAAGGAGGAATATTCAGGAAGAATTAACATCAATGGACTGAGGTAGTTCTTGGAACTTATTAGAGACAAGAGGAAGAAGGGTAAATCTTTGTGCACCAGAAACAAATTTGAATTCAAAAACCAAGGAAGCTGGAGTGTGGAAGTCATTACAAGGTTAACACAATAGAGAATTGCCTTGGATTTATGAGGAAGACAATGATTAATTTGTTCTTTTATGCTTAAGGAGAAAGGGACTCTGCATGTTCTGTTTCTCAAAATAAAAATAATCTCACATTTGGATTCCTAGCTGTTCTTCCTCCTCCCTGAATTAAGCAATAGTCTGAGGTGCTTAAGCAGAAGTTACTCAGGTGTTCTTTGTCTGAATTTATACTGGCTATGGAAAAAGTAAAGTAGGTAGGTAAGAGCGGTTTAGTCTCCTCTGTTCTTTGTTCCTTTCATCTCTCTGGTGGTTTCTGAAGCTCTTACACAAGTGCAGCTCCACCCCTGTGCTGCCAGATGATGTGACTGTGCTGTGCGTGAGCCACACGCAGCAGGAGGTGACACTTCTGTCTAGCTGGGGCTCTCCGGGGCTTCAGCTGACGTGTGCTGCCCTGCCCCATGCTGCACTCCTTGAACTGACAGCACAATCCTTGGCCTCAGCCTTTCCTTCACATCCTTTTCTGGGGAGATGCTGTGTTCAGACCTGCAGGCATGTCTTTAAGGGTGCTTACTTCCAGTGGCCTGAAGCTCAGGGTGCAATTCCCCAGTAACTGTGTGGGGTAGGCAGCTGCACTCCTAGTTTGCCAGTGGAAAGCAAAAAAGCATAGAGCTAGAGGTAGAGACCTGCAGGCCATTTCTAAAGCTATTTATAAATATTTTACTTTTTTATCTGGGTCTTGTGCTTCTCTGCAGTAGGTGAAGGCCCAGAGAACAAAGCAGTGTCTTCTGTTTAGTGGTTTAAAGTGCAGTGGAATGGGAGTGACCAAGCATTTGGTTGATGTTACACAGATGTAAACTGTGAAATCAATTAAAAATTAACAACAACCAAGCACAATTAGAATGAGAATCTGTTGGGAGAAGTTCTTCAGGGAGAACAACAGGGGACTCTCCTCTTGCGGCACTGGAGAACAGAGGGTTGTTTGCCCTCTTCCTTTTCCTCGGGTGCCAGAGAGCCAAAATTAGCCATGGCAACATGTTCTGGAAGAGTGATCTGGACAAAATGGAGTTCCCAGAAGCAGCTGTGCTCCATGTTCCAACTCTGATAACCAGACATGGTGGTCAATATGAAAGAGCAGAGCAAAATGGCGCTGTTTCTTCACGTTGCTTCTGTAGAGCAGAGGCTCTACAGAATGGAAAAAATGGAAAAAACACTGTCTTTTCTGGTAATGTCTGCATTTTAGCTTTGGGGAGATATTTGGAGGTGTTATTAAGTGCTTGATACATTGGGTAGACAAGATGTGTCCATCAGCAGCAAGCAACCAGAGGTATTTTTTCACAATGGTACAGTTTCCAAGGTGGCAGAGATGGCACCAAACAAAGTGTCACAGCGGGAGGAAATCTCTACAGGGTAAAATGAACTAATATAAAATCAGTTTAATTTCTGTTTTCTACCAGTGCAAAATAATTCAACAACTTCAGTGATTTGAGATTCAATTCATATGAAGACCAAAGCTTACTCTGTCAGGATTCCTGCATTTGCCTTCTTTTCTTCTCAGCAAAAGAGAAAATAATGTGAAGTGCCTCAAGGTTTCCAGAGCTGGGACTTTCAAGGTCAGTGTCAGTACTTTTATTGCCTCATCAAGGGAAGCCTGAAATGATCAAGATTCCTGTCTGGTGAGTCACTCCTAGGAGGTTTCTGGTTTTGAGTTCTTGATACTCTGTCAATCATATCGTGAAAACATTTATATTGCCCGCCCTTCTCTTTCCAGTGTTCTTTTCAGGAGATACAGATGGCATAACAGTATCTGAGAGATATTAAGACTTTCAAACAGCCACTGTTCCTTCAGTTATTTGTTCTTGTCCTTTTTCTGCAGACTTTCAGGAGTTAAAATTAGTAGAGAGCCTCCAGCTTCTAATGCATGTTGCCATATAAATGACTTCATCCATCCGGCAAATGCTGACTGTGGCATTGTAAAGGGTCTACACATATTTTGTCAAATTAAATTTATAGAAATTTTTGTTGTTGTTGATTTCAAAATACAGGAAGTCTTACTGACAAACTGCAGTGGTATTTGCAGAGCTGTTCCCTCTACCTGTTTGCTGTAAGTAGCATTGAATGACTTAGAGGATGAGAGAAGTACAATTTCACTTCAACTGAAAAGCTTCTGGCTTTGGGTGCAAGTGCTTTGTTGGCAGAATGAAAAGCAAAACAAAAATTGGAAGTGCACTGAGTGCATGAGCACATATTCTGTCTATCCTCATAAAATTGTAGGAAGACATAAGTTGCTTGAACTACAAGTTTTTTGATGTTTATCCAAAATATTTCCTGTAATCTTAAGGCTTTTGCAACATCATCTTTATCAGTAAGTGTTTTTCTTAGCAAACATAGATTAATTTTTTCCAAGAGTTTTAAGTACCTGTGTAAGTTGTTCTTTTCTCCATGATGGTTTTTTATTTTACTGTTTCTATGACTAACATTATTTCTAACCTGCAAATTGTTGTGATGTTGTGACCCGTATAGTGATATTTTACTGCTGGCACATTGTTTGACATACTATTTTATGCCAAGTGTCAAAATTGTGAGTGCACAGCAGCTCATGAGCAGTAGAGTTCCCCCCAGTCTCTATGTGATAGATAATTACTGCACTTCTGCAGGGGTGCAATGAGAAACTGATGAGAGATAAGCTAAGACAAGACAATGTATCCATAGGTTTTCTGTTGTGAGCTTTTCTGGGAACCATGGTGAAATGATTTGCTTGTCCAGACAATGCTCCTTTTTGTTTCCACTGATTCAGAGAGTACAGGAAGAGAGGAGTGATCTGGAGGAGCTGGCTGGGTTGTTGGGGTGGGGTTGAATGTCAGATATAGGTCTGCATCAGCCTAGTTTTATGCCTAAAGATAAAGCAGAGGTATTGGTCCAACCCCAAATGTTACACTGTCAGGCTGACAGGCTGCCTGCAGGCAGCTTTCTTGCCTTTTTACCAATCTCATGACCTGTCTGATTGAGTGATCAGGGAGGTTTTGCTCACCCAGGTAGTCTCCTGAATTTGTTAGAAGTTACCCAAGTCAAACTTGGGTAACTTTTGCTAAACTTACTAAGTCCCTTTCAGTGTTCAAACTCTGTTTATGTACAGGCTTCCAGTAATGCACTGCTGTTTTTTCTCTAAAGAAATAGCAAAATCACTGGAGAATTCTGACTTTTTTACCACAATATTAAAGAAATGAAAGGAGCTTTGTGTTCTTGATATATCATACTTGGCAAATTTTTGAAAGGTGATGAGTTAGGAGCTGAAGTAGAGGAAGTAGCTGAAATTAAAGATATACATTCATTTCAGAAAGTTGCTATAAAAGCAAGAGGAACTCTGTTGTCTGCCTACACCTTGTACTGCTGACCTCTTACCATAATCAAGTATTATTCTGATGACAAAGAAGATGAGAAGAGTCCACAGATGATGAAATCCAGCTAGTGAGGTAAGGTTCCCTCTTTTCTGAGTTGCCTGTGGAGATTTCTATCCCCAGTAGAAACTGAAAAGTGACATTTATCTTTCCAACCTGAGATGGATCCAGTTACCTTCTCATAAAAAGGCCTTCAAAGAACCTACTTGAGACACAGCACGCTGCTCTGGAGTAAAATATAGTCAGAGTTTACCAGGAAGTAGCTGTATGTGCATGTTAGTCCTTGAAAGCAAAGTAAAATTTTGTCACCTTCAGAAATTCATTTGTTAGTTTAGTTACTCAGTGGCTCAGGAATGCATTTATTTGCATTCTTAGGGAGAAAAAATAAAGGCAACAAATTTCAGTACACATTCTTAAAGTGTAGCACAGTTTGTACTTTTTCAAAAGATTGATTTTGTATGAACCCTTCTATTCCTAAGCAGAGAACTGAACTGAAAGCAATCACAGGCAATGCCAGGATTGTCTCTTCTGGCACAGCTAGTTACTGGAAAGAGGATTTGCCCTTTGTGTGACTTTGGTTGCAAACACTTCAGCTGACCACTAAAGCAAATGACATGTTTGTTCCATTGCTGAAGCTGTCTTTGACCTCATTTTCTCATGTTATCCCCAACTAGAGGGTAATCAATTGGAGCTATTTGGATTTACTTGTAGCCCAATAAAATTACAGACTACCCAAAAATGATGTTATTTGTGCAGGAACATAGCAGTAATAAAATGGCTTGATAGTGTTTCTGCTGCAGATTATGGTGTTGGTGGTAGAGTAGTTTAGGTTGGAAAGGATCTCTTGAGATTTACTAGTCAAGCCACTTTGCTTAAGCAGGGCAGCTCAGGGCTATGTCCAGTTGGGTTTTTAATAGTTCCACAAGCTGTTTCTGTGTTTTACCACCTTCACAGTTTAAATGATGTATGGATGGGGAAGACGGAATTTCATGTGCCGTGCTGTATAGCCTCTGTTTCTTCTCCAGGCTGAACAGTCCCGTCTCTTTCAACCTCTCCACATATGACAGAGGTTCCAGTCCCTCAGATGTCTTTCTGACCTTGGGCTGGTCCTACTCCAGAAAGTCCACACCTTTCTTATACTGGGTTGCCCAGAATTGTGACTGGAGCTGGTGAAGGTACACACTCACTGGAAACAAGAATCTTAAACTGTTTGTGGACTTGTGCTGTTCTCTGGGCAAAGCTGGAATACCTAAGTAAATTATGCAAATGTAGGACTTATTCCAGGAAGGTGTTGTACAATTTCCTTTTCTGAAGCACTTGATATGAGGTCTCTCAACTTGAATACCACACAACAGAAATGTGGAAACAACATGGCCTCTTTGTGATTAAGTTAGACTTAAACCCACTTATTCCTACATTACATCCTTGCAGTGCCAAATGATGATGTTAGTTTTTCATAAATTGCGTAGAGAAGACAGTTCATCAATGTTAAAATCACTGACATTATGACTCATAGCTTTTTTCTTTTTTCTCCTTTTCCCTATTGGGGTACAGTCCTGAAAGTGGCCTTTGTTCTCAGTTTGAAATTGGTGACTCTCTTCCCAGTCACAGGATGGGAGAGTTATTTAGTGAGTCCTGAATCACTCTTTGAATCCAAAATAGTAAGAGGAGGAGCTTGGAAACAAAGTTTCACATTATTATGGATGATACACACAAAGAAATGTGATTCTCAGCTTCTGAGTGCAGTATATATTCAGCCTGATTACAGTTCATGAAATTGGTGTTGTAAATAGATTTACCAGAAAAAATATTTTAACTTATTCCTAGAGATAAGTATTGATCCAGCAAAGAGATCAAAGAGTGCTGAATAAGTAATCCAGACATGTTAGGCCTCTGCCTCAGCAAAATATTGAAAATTGATATTTAAATAAAAATTTCTTCTAGTAGCACATAGATTATAAAATAATAAAAAGAAACTTAGTAAATCCCTTCTAACTCAATGGAAACTATCAGTAATCTGGTGAGTCCAATTGTTTACTTAGCCTCATTCCAGAAGAATAGTTTTCATCTTGCTGAAGCTAAGGACTTGCCAAATTGGCTTATCTAGCCTTGGATGTTCAGAGTAAGAGCCAGTTCTTTCAGACTGTGTTTTCCATTGCTTCCCAGCTGGCATTTACAACGCTGTTCCTGCCTCCCACTACTGACATACCACTCCTACATGGTAGGTCGGGCTCTAGTCAACATTCCAAATATACCAGGCCCCTTGGGGGGTCAGAACAGAGGCTGGACGTGGGTTGGTGTCCCTCAAAGGCAGGCTGGCAGTGCTCAGGCACTGCAGTGTGCTCCTCACATTGACAGGGACATTGCTGCTGCAAGATGTTTGCCTCCATGTGACCTCAGCTTACACACTTGGGGTTTTCAGTGGTCTGACAGGTTGGATTAAGGCAATTTCTCTCAGGTAATCAATGCAGGTAGATGCAGCTTCTGGAGCCTTGCGATGGCACTGGAGAATAGTGTAGTAGTGAAGAAGCTACAAGAAATGTAGCACTTATGTCAGGATCACTTTCATTTTATGTCAGAAATGGATAGAAATGAGACCCTAACCTACAGACCCAGACTTTTCAGGGAGGATGTAAAATACTGTGGACTTCAGCTCCTTCTGTGTAAAAGGCAGAGGAACACCTAAAATATAAGAGACTGTAAGCTGATTTGAGACTAATATTTCCACCTTGAATACTTGTGTTCTGGGTAAATATTACCTGGCTTGTTGAAAGCCAGCCAGTCACTTCTAGTATGAGTCATTTCTCTGATTGGCAGGAGGGTACTTGCCAGACTGGAGCCAGGTCCTTGGGGCTGATCGGATTGACTGGCAGGAGATGTCCTGCCTGACAAAGGCAGTGGGATGCCTTTGTGAGGGCCCAAGTGTGGTTGCACGTGCCATGTACACAGGCAGGGTTTCAGGACTCCAAAAAACAGTTTATGTGTCTAGAAATTATTCCACCATCATATTAAGTAAATAAGATAATAATGTGAGAGGAGACCTAAATCTGCTCTGAATTAAAAGGGGGGAAAAGTCATTCTGTAGGCAGCAACCTATTCCCTATCTGCTTCTTTTAAGTCCCGTTGAATATTCTTTGAAAGCATGTCAAAAGCAGGATACTGTGTTCTGAGTGAAGCTCAGCTTTGACTTCTACAGCTTGGATATGAATAAAGAATGGTTTCAAAAGAGCTGCAAGATTGGCTTCTGTCAATTATTGACACCTCAAAAGTAGGGCAAGGCTAATGTCATTGTGCCACTTCCAATGAATATTTGTAAATTACAGAAAAAGAGAACGTGACAGATTATCAAGGAATATTGGATAAAACTACACATAATTAAATCCAAGATAAAAAATTCAAATATTTCTTACAGTAGCACTTAATGAGGAAGGCTAAGCCAAACTCTTTGGAATATGTCCGTGGCAACTGGGACAAAAGTTAATATAAAAACAGAAAAGCAGTTTTCCAGCCCACATCTCTTGCAAATGCTCTCTGCAAGGGGAAAGATATATGCATATTTTTGTAGGGTTGAATCTTAACAACTTTTGCTAATGTTAGAATTCTATTTGTCTGAAATGAATATTTCCAATTATATATTCATGGAGCTGTATCTTAAATGCTTTACTAGATGTACATTAAAAGCTTGATAGAATAAACTATAAATAACATCCTTAAAAATCAACTTTATTAGGAAACTCATGGTTGAGTGAATGTTTCCATTTTCTGTAAACATCCACTCCCATTTACGAGTTGCATGGGAAATTAAGTCATTATAGCACAGCCACAAAAGAGTCTCATCGTGGCCTAACTTTTCCACATGTCCAGCATGTTGTAATGTCTGTACTAATTAATTTGGTGTTTCATGTTTAGTCTCAGTTTCTAGAATACCTCACAGCACTGAAGATGCTTCTGCTTTGACCTCTGAGGAGACTGAGCTCTTGTACTGGGAAGTGCTTGTGCACTAGCAAAAGGTGATGCTGAGGATGGACTTGTGGATGGCACATGTCTCCTTGTCACAGGTTGTGAAGGTCCTGTGAAAGCAGGGCTTTTAGGCACTCAGGAAAGGCCCCCTGGCCGGTACAATTGATCACACTGCTTTGGATGGTCTGGTGAACTCATTTGTGGCATTGGTTTACATGTGCTTTGTCTCTTAAAAATAATGCTGTTTTCCGTTCTTTACTGTGTGTGGCCAATACGAAATATCCTGAATGCCTGCGATCTTTTGAGTATCAACACAACATATTCCATAAGAAGCACATAAAATGGCTAGGCAATGAAACAATTAATTGATTTTATAATGAAGCATGAAATCAAATAGACTTTGAGATAGAGTTGAGAGAAGCTGGTGTCTGATCTGATTAAGATCAATGTTATTTTCCGCTTGTTAGAGCCCAGGGGCCACTGGTGCAGTCATCTGGTCTCAGCGGTCATACAACAGTTTGACAGGTTTGACTTAGTGGTATATGAGAGAGAGCTCAGTCTTAGGAGGGTCATCCTAAGTGATGTGGTTGTTTTGATGTGGCCAGATTTATATTGTGAAGAGGAGAATGGGACCACAAATTATTTGATGGGCTCTGTACCTTTTGATCACATAAGAAGTTTTTATTGAGCTGGAATGGGGAATTCATTGTCCCTCTATGGTTAAACCAATGAGTGTACTTTGCAGAAAAGTTAGACCGGTAGAATCACGATTTCTGGGGGTTTAAATCATTGCTGTGAACAACAGGTCCAAAGAAATTCAAGATGCTCAGCTGCTTTCCTTCTGTGGCATGGCTAGGTTTTGTTTTCTCCATGGTGCTTTCCATGCAATCACCAGCCTGGGAAAGATGAATTTAAGAGGGCAAGACTTCTCTGCCAGGGGGACGTTTTGCATCCACCTGGTTCCCCGTGGACTTATGTTTGCACAGTCAGGATGTAGTTGATAAATGTCTTTGAATGACTTCTTTGATTTGTAGGCCAATAGGGACATCTCAGCTCCAGAAAACTACAGTTGTATCATTGAGTAGTGGCCTGGGCAAGGAAACATTCTTTACCTTAAGGTATAAGCAGAAAATATTAACAGAAGAATTTCTAGGAGAATAATAATTACATTCACCTGATCCGTGCTACAGAAATCTCTCAGACTGAAGGGGACTATTATGAGAGTTAAGGAGGATTTAGAATTTACCCTTGGATGAGGAAGTCCGGTATTTGCATGCAGAGCTTTGCTGATATAAAATCCTCATGTTTCAGTGCTTTTTCCTGGGGACCAAAGTTCTTAAAAATCAGGAATTTAACAATGTAGAAGTATTTTCAACGTCAACAGATATTTTCATACTTCAAATTCGTAAAATGCACATGACTTGAATTACTGAAAGGCACTCTTTAACTTCTCACCCAGATTTTCCCATTTTCCATGCCTTGAAGGGGTGGCCAAGGGGAAAAACATTCTTTCAGAAAAAAAAATCCTATAGCTCTTCTTCCCTTACCAAATAATTTTCTAATGAATCACCTTCTTTTTTGTGACTCCCACACATCAAGCAGTTCAGGCAGAGAAATACTTGTGATGTCATCCCTGGATGAGAATGGGAGTCAGTATATTCCCTCTGGGTCAGAGGGAAAGGTAGTTTTCTGGTTTGTTAACTGCCAGAAATTAAGTAATTTCACACAGCTCAGGAAAATGAATTACACTAATTTCTGTACACGCCAATCTGAAATAAAATAGGGGAGGTTGATTTTTTCCAAAATATTCTAGTCTAATACAGTAAATTTCCCATAAAATCTGTGCTTCCCTGAAAAATAAGGAGCTCTTGATTAGTTCTGTGTGATACATGGAAGATGTATTCAGTCCTTTGCTGAGTTCTTGATTTTAGCAAAACTTGGAATGCTGGTTATATTAATACATCTCTGCAACATCACACTGATTTTTTTTTTCATTGCATTGCTAACTAAGGTATAACTAGGAAGCAGAATAAAATGTTTTAAATTTTTAGCCAGGACAGGAAATGTGAAAATGAGCAACCTGTTAAGTCAAGGAAATATCTGTCAGTACATTTTGGAGCTCAAGTACATACTTGAGAGAGTTCTTAAGTGGGCAAGTCGAAGTGAAATAGTTTTCACACAAGCAAATATGGCTGCAAAAATTAATCAATTTAAATATTTTCTAGCATGTTAATACATATATAGATGCATTAAACTTATAGTGGTTCTATCCTTGCTTTACCCGCAGTATTTTAATATGAGGCTGGATGGCATTTTGGCACTGGGGGACAAGAATGTGGTACTGACACTGGGATGTGAACTACTGCAGGAGCCTCTCTGCTAAGGGGGGATATCTGTTAGCTAGCTATCATTTCTGAAGGGTGGACCATAGGGTGAGTAAGGTGTCAATCCTGTTGTGAAATGTCCCTCTGGAATAGTGGCACTGTTTTAAGATTAAAATGTGGCAGACCCTTAACTATGGGAGAAACCAGTGTTCCATAACTTATTGTCTTTTCACAGGTTTATCAAATTTCAGCAGTTCTCCATAGCCCAGTGAAATCATCACAGATCCATTTTGTTCAGCTGAGTCTCGCTGCTTTGTGTTCCTGTTTTGAGCTGCGGTGAGTGCAAAGCAGTAGGTGAGTGTAACAGCATTTTATGAATGTAAAAACCATTTCATGCTAGACTTTACAAACAAACAGCAATAACTTTGTTAGCAGACTTTCCTTGTTTTTACTAAGCAGGAATCCTGAGGGTTTGAAGCATCATGTAAATCTGTTAGCTAATATAGGCTACCATGTTCTGAGAAATCTGGCTTTTACTACAGTAGTAATATCCTAAAATTTAAGCAATTTTCTGGTTTAGTTAACATTAAAATTTTATGTATGGATACTTCCTTGATTTAATTAAACTTAGTTTCATTCTGCAAAATGCACAAAATAAATCTACATGGTAAACTTAGAGATTCCATAAACTTATGGAAAGTGTTGGTCTCTTTTTGGGAATACTTTGCTTCCTATAAAATGTGAAGGCCATGTACTAGCTAGCACGCTCACCCTCAGAAATTCTGCTTTTATACTTCTCTCTGCAATCTACCAAAGATCCTTTCCTCCAGACCAGTGAAGGTTTAGTAGAGACTTTTTTAACTTCAGTTAATCTTAACCAAAAAATTTATCTTTCAGTGTAAGCATCCAAAGCCCCATAGTTTTGGAAACTAAATCTAAATCTCAAGCTAAGTTTCCTTATCGTACCGTGGAGCCAAAAGTTTTCTTGAAGATATTATTGGAACAACATTTGGAAAAATAACATTAAGAGTTTGCTGACACCTTGGTTGTTAAGTGTGCTGAGTTACCTCTTTTAAACAAAAATAATTATGAATTGTTACATTTTCTAAATCAAAAAGTAGTTCTACACATTCAGAATGTTTTTCACTGTAGTAAATCTTTTAATAAAACAACTATAAAACCAAATCAGTGGCTGTAATTGCTGCACCACAAAGGAAAGAAAAAAGATGCCTTCAACTCCACTTCTTTGATTTTAATTATTCTTTTTGATTCTGCCTGAGATGCATCTTCCCTGCATGATGAGATATATGACATCACTCAGAATTACCATGTCCAGAAGAGTATGGTATCAATTCAACCTTATGTTTCCTGTCCAGAGGTGACCACTTAAATTAGGTGGATGTAGAGAAGCTGTGGGATCAGATAAGAGGTTGCAAAATTCTCTGGAGAAAGCAGGAGGCTCTCCAGATTACATAAAATCAGTGGTGATCAGGAAGCAGGGAAACAGAAATGCCGGAAAGTGGAAATCATTATGCATGCCAAATCTGTTAAGAGTAATAATTAGTGTTACCTATAAGTTATGCAGTTATCATCAGATCACAAGGAAATAGTGACAGAAAATTTAACAAGCTGTTTATGCAGTTAATCCTTTGGTTGATGGTTTGTTTATAAAGTGCTACAACGGTAATGAACATGTTGTGCCTTCAGTGAGGCCTCTTAAGTGAAATAAAAGCAAGTCAGTGCATGGCTAAAATTGAGGGCTTGCCCTGTGCATCATGCCATGTCCATGTTATACCAGATCAGGATCAGGGAGGTCTGGAGCAAGAGGCACTGAAAGAACCACGAAAAGGGAGAAGATAGAGCCTCAGCTGTAGAGAGCAGACTTTGGGCTATTCAGGATGCTGATTCATGTGCCCAGATGACCAAGAAAGTCGATTGCATCCTGGTCTGTATCAGGAACTGTGTGGCCAGCAGGACCAGGGAAGTGATTCCTCCCCTGCTGTTGGCGCTGGTGAGATCTCCAATCCTGTGTGCAGTTCAGGATACCTCAGTTCAGGAAGGACATTGAGGTGCTGAAGCATGTCCTGGGAAGGGCAATATGGCTGGTGAAGGGTCTGGAGCACAAGTCCTGTGAGGAGTGGCTGGGGGAGCTGGGGGTGATTAGGCTGGAGAACAGGAGGCTCAAAGGTGACCTCATTACTCTCTACAGCTCCCTGAAAGGAGGATGTAGCCCGGTGGCAATTGGTCTCATCTCTCAGGCAACCAGTGACAGGACAAGAGGAAGAAGTCTTCAGCTGTGCCAGGGGAGGTTTAGGTTGGATATAAGGAAGAAATTCTTAACAGAAAGGGTGATTAGACATTGGAATGGGCTACCCAGGGAGACAGGAGAGCTGCCATCTCTGGAGGTGTTTAAGGGATGACTGGATGTGGCATTTAGTTCCATGGTCTAATTGACAAGGTGGTGTTTGCTGGACTTGGTAATCTCAAAGTTTTTTTCCAATCTAATTGATTTTGTGACTCACAGACAACAGCTCTGTGTTGGGCAGACATTTAAAAAGTGAGCAAAGTGAAGGATATAGAACAAGAAGGGCCAGTTCTCTCAAAGTGAAGGCCAAATCCTGGTGATTTGTGTTCTGAAATAGTTCTCCTTAGAAAATACACTAGAGGTGTTTTTTTAATGTATGTGTGAAGATCAGTGTTGTAAACCAACTTCCGTTCTCACTATCTAACACAAATAGATCAGCCAAATGGAAGCTTGTGGTATAACAGTAGAAGTTGCTTCCGTGACTTAAGAAAAGTGATTTGTTACTCAGGACCTAAGGCTGAAAAAGAAACTGACAAGAAGAATAATAACACTGTATTTGTATCAATAGCTTTTGCTGAAAAGCAACTTAATATTTCTCCTGTGTATTAATTTGCTGTTATTCAGATTTACGAGTTTAAGATGGATGAAGTGACTTAGGGATTTAATTTTTTAATTTAATAATAACAAAACAACTATGGCAAATCTTGCCGTTTGAGCACAGGAATTTTTCCCTCCTTGACTTTTAAAGCTATACTGTGGCTGTGATGCTGAATGAGGTGTCTTGTCTGTCTCCTCAGCATTAGCTGCTGGTTCCTGGCAGAACTGTAGCACTGAATTAATGGTGTTGCTGGACAAGTACTGCAATTCTAAACATACCTGAAAGCTCACAAACCTATCCTCTCTGCCTGACATTCTGCTACAGATTCTGCTACAGTCTGCTTTGATTCCTCTGAAGCAAATTGGATTACTTGTTGTATTCCAGTTATAAAAGAACGGTCCCAGCCATTCCTTGAATGGCAATATGCCATTCTGACTCATGGAGCTGGCAAGTGAGAATAGTTTTTTAACTAGGTCTTTTTTTTTCCATCTCTGAATTTTTAGTATCTCACTATTCTACTGCTCTGTTTTCATCTATAAATTAGTTTGGATAAAAGCATAGCTGTTGCTGAAGTGTTTAAACTTCAAAGTCACATACCTTGTTACCAGAGTGTAGCTCTGACAAAGAAACATTAGTTCCTATTCTTTGTGCCATTTGGGAAAAAGGTGGGGAGGATGTTTGGGACTGTGGGGAAAGGCTTAAAAATAATAAGAAAACTGAAGAATTTATTTAATAGTGTTTTTCTGTTGTCATATGCTGCTATATTTCATGAGTTTAACTGTAGCCAAGCTTACTTTACAATCTAACACTCCTTTTTGCTTCTGAAAGAACAAAAATATGGGGTTTTTTCTCTGTAGGCCAGCCTTCTCCTGAGCTGAACAGTTGGATGGAGAGTTCAAAATTGCTACTGCCAGAATAAATGATCGATAATGGTACCGTTAACTTCAGCAATAAAGACTGTTCCCTATATTAGGAAATATTTTGAAATTGAAATCAGTTTTGTATGTGTGCACATGCATGCAGGCATCCCCAGAAATTGAGAGTGTGTCGTCTGACCTGTCTATAGTTCTAACGCNCCATCTCTGAATTTTTAGTATCTCACTATTCTACTGCTTTGTTTTCATCTATAAATTAGTTTGGATAAAAGCATAGCTGTTGCTAAAGTGTTTAAACTTCAAAGTCACGTGCCTTGTTGCCAGAGTATAGCTCCGACAAAGAAACATTAGTTCCTATTCTTTGTGTCATTTGTGAAAAAGGTGGGGAGGATGCTTGGGACTGTGAGGAAAAGCTTAAAAATAATAGGGAAACTGAAGAATTTATTTAATAGTGTTTATCTGTTGTCATATGCTGCTATATTTCGTGAGTTTAACTGTAGCCAAGATACTTTACAATCTAACACTCCTTTATTCTTCTGAAAGAACAAAAATATGCTTTTTTTTTTTCCTGTAGGCCAGCCTTCTCCTGAGCTGAACAGTTGGATGGAGAGTTCAAAATTGCAACTGCCAGAATAAATGAGCAGTAATGGTACTATTAACTTCAGCAATGAAGACTGTTCCCTATATTAGGAAATGTTTTGAAATTGAAATCAATTTTTGTCAAAGTGTTTGTATGTGTGCACATGCATGCAGGCACTCCCAGAAACTGGCAGTGTGTGGTCTGACCTGTCTATAGTTCTAATGCAAAATTTTCTGTAGTATTTTTAAACAAACTTGTGGTTAAAGAAACCCAAACCAAACCAACAAACAAAAAACCCCCCGCCACTCTATTTAAAATGTTTAAAAGAAATACAAAACCTCTTTCATACATGTAATGGTGCCTTAAGTTGCCCTATGTAGTTCACCACATCCCCTGACAAAAATTTCCTTTTACCCTGCTGTTTTAATATCTTATTCTCTCTGATTCCCTCTCTGCCCTGCAGTTTGGAGCTTTGGGGAAAAGTATCCATTCCTGAAAGTCCCTAGAGCAGATAGTTGTTTTTACATTCTAACTATCCCTTATTCACTATATGTTTGGGGGAAAATAACTTTATTTCAAAGCTTTCTTTGATAAT
Source organism: Cyanoderma ruficeps (assembly GCA_008694505.1). Classification (NCBI taxonomy): domain Eukaryota; kingdom Metazoa; phylum Chordata; class Aves; order Passeriformes; family Timaliidae; genus Cyanoderma; species Cyanoderma ruficeps. The sequence goes on along the minus strand of VZDJ01000084.1, from coordinate 1,134,874 downwards.
GATTTCTTGACCAAGCAAAACTTTCTCCTTTTCAGGAAACATGTACATTTGTGTTATGGTTTCTGTGAGAAATGTGGGAAAGAAGCTACTTGTGGGAGTACCTGTTACAAAGGGAAGGAGGACACCAGGTGGTGAAAGAAGCCCAGACTCCTGAGTCCCACTCCAGCTTCTTTCGTGGTGCTCATCAAGTCTCCTCGTTTGTATGCCCTGCTCTCAGGCAAAGGGGTTTTGTCTGAAATGTTTCATTTTAGTGAAGTGCTGGATTTTTTTTTAATAATATTTGTTTTGCTGAGGAATGTAAGTGCATCCTGATGACTTTTGTACCAGATGGGAGAGGGATTACAGGACCTCATGTGGCATTAGACCAAGAAAGCCAAGAAATTCTGTCTGAAAGGGAGGGGAATTTTAGACCAGAGAATGTTGTGTGAAGGGAAGAAGAGGGGTTTTACTAATTGGGTTTTTTTGTTCTTTCTCCTGGAGAAAAACCCAGTGAATCTAACTATGAACTCTTTCTGTGAGGTATTGCTTCCAAACAGTGTTTCCTTTTTTTCTGGAACAGAATTAAAATTTTTGAAGATAAAAAGTCAGAGAAGATCCCATTTGAAAGAAAGATTAGACAATTTGGGTTTATTTTCCTTTACTTTTAGCACCTGCCTTTGAAAACCAGTCTCAGATTCACATCAGATGGTCATCCAGAAGGTATTAGTGATGGTTTCTTTTTCTAGCAGAGATGAAATTCAAGTTTCTTCTCACCTCAGAATACATGTACTACGATGCATCTAATTCAGTTACTGGAACACTATTGCTTCTGTTTTCTGAGGTAAGAATCAACAATTGTTTTGGTATTTGTCACTGAGTCTTGAGGATATTCAAGTCAAGACTCAAGCCAATTTTTTAAACAAGTTTGTAGTTTGTATTTCATTTTTTCTGTTGGTTCAGCCAGTGTTTTAGGGCAATGCTATATAAAGAGCAATTCAAACCATATGATTATTTGGCCTAAAATGGCTGAAGAAATTATGGTGTTTTTTTTGCCTCACAGTACCTCTTGAGATCTTCTGAAACATATTGCTGTCCCATGCCCATCATTTCAGTGGAACCTGGATTTTAATTCCCCTGGTTTAGGAGGCGGCTGGTGGGAATGGTTCACACTGAAGGTTCCTGCAGAGCTGGACCTGGTGTCTGATCACTGAAAGGGTGAGGGCAGGGCTGAGCTTGGAAAGGTCACAGCGCAAGAGCTTCCCTCGCTGTGCTCTGCAAAGTGCCATGGTTGGCACAGGGCAGAGCATCACCTGGAGCACACACAGAGCCCCTGTCACCATGTCAGCAGGGACCATCAGAGCCGTGTTAGGGGCTGTGCTGGAGCCCCCGGAGCCAGCACTTAACAGGGCACAGCACTTTCTGCTAAGTGTTCAGGGCAGTAACACGGCTATTGCCTAATGTGTATTCCTTCTGGATTGTAACAGTTGTCCCTCTGGCTCTTCAAGGACATGTGGGACATAGTTGCTTTACATCCAAGTATATTCTTCCATCCTTTGTCATATAGGAACTGAAGACCTATAAGGACTTCCTTATTTTGATGCCCTTTTTAAAAAGAGTGTCTGAAATAGGGACCCGATACCAAATTTGGGATTTTTTTTTTTAACCTCATTACTTGTCTAAGCATTGATAGGACACTGATTCATTCTGCTGCCAGTATGAAATTCTCCAGGCTGGCTTTTTGCACTAAAGGATTTTTCTTCAAGCATTTAAAGTGTGAAAATGTTTCTGTTTATAGAAATAAGTCACCTTTGACCAGAAATGGAAAACTTCAATACAAAAGATAACAAAACCACAACAATAAAATCTGTGTGACTGTCACTGCCATGACTTTGACAGCAAAAATTGTGACTTTTATGGTTTTTCCATAAGCTGTTGGACAAAACTCTGTGATTGAATGAGGCCACAGAAAAACTTATGAGTTAGTAAAAAATCAGAATATCTTTCCTGTGGAAAACACTGGTATCAGGAAAAGTGTTTTTAAACTGAGTATTGAAAGCAAAAGACATATTTTGAGTAAGTTTTCAGTACTGGTGGTGTAGCAAAATGTTGATCTGAGGTCCCTGTTCCAGGACAGGTCCATTTCCATTCCAGTTCAAACAGCCTTTCCAGAGGGTGCATAGCAGTGCTAGGAGTGGCAACTAAGAGCCCTGTCACCAGGGTGAGTGTCTCCCCAAAGCATTATGAAGTTGAACTTCTCCCTCAGGTCATTTGGCAGCTGCATTTCTTCCCCTGCCATTTTGTGTCTCCAGCAGAGACAACATTCCTTGGATGTGGCTTGATGCCAGGGACCCTCTCCATGGGAGGCAGGAGCTTCAAAGGCTATGAAGATTATAAACCACGGCTAAAATCCTTTGCTGTACCTGAGAAAAAATGAATGTCTTCAGCTGAGGAATGAGATTGGGTGTGGATCTCAACTGGGTTGTTCTTTCTGTGGGAAGGACCCTGGGTAAGGGTGAGCCTGGGATGAAAAGTTGTGTCTGAGTCCTGGTACATCATTGCTGCTGGTGGAATAAGGGAATAGGAGGGATATCAGCCTCTCTGAGGGAAGGGGGTGGAGAAAGGGATAGGAGATATATATATTTATATAGTTGAAGCCCCTGTTCATGCAGGGACCACCACCTCGGGTACCTTCAGCTTCTCACTGTCAAGAATGAAAGCAAGCTAAACTTCTCTAGGCTTGGCAGAGGTGAAGGAGAAAGAAAAGACAAATACCCAATTAATCATTGCCATTGGCACATGTTCTGTTAGTGGGGGAGGAGAAGTAGAGTCAAGCTTGTACAAATTTACATTTTTACTAGTGAGTGACCTGTGCACAAGGTGTGTCCAAGATAAGCATTGGTGGGTCTTCTTTGTTCCTCACAAGCAAAATGTAACAGAGAGATTTGCTTTCTAATCCTGTAATTAAGTCTAACCCCTACCATGATGTTAACTGACTGCATTCATATCCTAAAACTTAGATTATACTGTAGAAGTTAAATATTTAAAAAACTGTTGCTTGTCCATGGTGACTAACCCTACCTGAGAAGCACTTGACTAAGAAACTTCCTGAGAGTTTTTCCAAGCCCTAAAGTTTCTACAGTTCCATTAACACTCAGCTGGCCTGACCCCTGCTAACACTTTGTTTTCCTTTGCAATTAAAATATTTCAGCTGTCATGTGAAATATGTGAGACTTTTTAGACTTGTCAGAAGCTCAGCGGGATGACATTGAGTGTTTGTACAGCAGCTTATAACAGTCCCAAGAATAATTCCTGGATCAACTTTGTGGCTATTTTTAAACCAATGAAAAATATAGAGTGCTGAATAAATCCATTTTGCTCATTGGCATATGATTCTTTTCCCACTTTTTATTTCACTGTTGGTTATTCAACAGCTCAAAACACATTTCCAAACACACTTCTTTTCCATCTCAAAATGAACATGTGACTGTGGATTACCTATCAGCCTTTGACAGTCTTTTGGTCCCACAGCACATCTGGAAAGGGATTTCAATATTATTTCTTTTCTTTTTAAAGTTAGAATGTACCAGTTTAGTAGCCATGTGTTTAGCTTTCATCGAATTTTCTTCTTTCTTTCAGTTTTTGGGGGTTTTTTTGTTTATAGGTTTTTTTTAACAATCATGCTGTACTCACTTTGTTTTTTACTCTTCTGTGATCCTAGCATCAGTAGCCATAAGTGTATCATCCATAGCCATTATTGGACAGAAAGAGGACTGAGATCCCTGATGTAACTGTGAGACAAGGGGAGAGTGAAACTCACTCCCATCCCACTGAATCTGAAACCTGGAGGAGCTTTTCAGAGCAATTCTGCTCCCTTTGCCATTATAGATAGTAGTCTGTAACAGAATTTAGCCTGCTTTGCTAATCTCAACGTCCAGAGACTTCCAAGGAGCTGGTCAGGCTGTTGTCAGACCCATGTGCCTTAGGAAGCAGCATATGTGAACAGTCTGTTTTGTGTGAAACACCTTTGACACTTTCTGTACTACCAGAAATACAGCTGCAATGAAAGAAAGATGACCTTGGTGAAGGCTTAGATCAAAGCTGGCTGTTTAACTCAATTAAAAGGTGGTTGGTTTAGATTACGTATAAGGAAGAAGCCTTTTGCAAGTAAAGCACTGGGACAGGTTGCCCAGAGAGGTGATGAATCACCTGGGAACATTCAAGGGGCTCTGATCTAGTTGAAGAGGTCCCTGCTAATTGCACAGGGGTTGGACTAAATGATCTCTAAAGGTCCCTTCAAACCTAAACTATTTTATGATTCTACGTTTCTCAGTGTGCAGCGTCTCTTGATTGACCACTGGGTCTGTTTTCGTGCCTGGATGTTTGCAGTCAATCTCTGCTCTCGCTCTGTCTGGTGAATGTAGCACTCAAGCGTTGCAAGGAGGGGGACTGTGGCATGTGAAGGCACCTCATGCTAGGCGGGTGCCCAGAGGAGCTGGGTCATGAGAAAGCCTGCCCTGGGCATGGCAGCTCTGCAAAATCTGTGATAGAGTCATCATCACCAGTGGTAATTGGAGAAATACTAGCTGACTTCTTCTAACAACTGATTAATCCAGGATTCAGCACTAGTTCCAGCTGTTGACAGTTATCCTCTCCCTGTGGCTTTGCTGAGATGTGGTGTTTGTCACAATAGATCTAACCTGTTAAACAGATACTGCTTTTTGCTCCAGCAGGGATGCCTTTAGTGACAGATAAAATGATTCCTGTGTATGGAGGACAATGTCCTTCAATTTGTTAAATTTGCCAACTGCTTTGGGAGCCTGTGGGATGAAAGGTGTCATAGAAATGTAAAGTGCTATTATTCATCCTAAATCACTCTACTGCATTTTCCTCAAAAAATCCCCCATCCAACCACCTACACTTCTTCCCTGCATTTTGTTCAGTGGTTGGTTCCTTTACATCTGCACACAGAACTGCTACTACTTAGTGTCTGGATCCTGACTCTGTCCCAAGCATTTTATCTGGCCTTTTCTTAGGGAGTTATTTCCCTTACTTGTTTCTCCAGTTACTTGACCAATCTATTTTCTGTGACTAATTTTAAGACATTGATTTTCAGTGCATTTATTTAAACACACAGTGAGTTTAAGCATGCAAGTACAGTTCACAAAGCTCAGTGAGTCCAAACATTTTGTTTGTTTGTACTCACTTGATTGGTTTACTGTATTTTCCCATGTCCTAGGATTAATTACAAACAGCTGAAATAGGAAGACCTAATGTAGGTCTTGAATCTTGATATGGGAGCAGGAAAGGGAGATGTATGGGACAGGAATTCAGTAATCCTCTATCTGGAGGTTTAGTTGTACCTAAACACTGTCATTCATGGAGCCAACTTAAATTGTCAGTCAAGAGCCTGTCAGTCTAAACAAGTCTGAAGCATGAAAAAGTTTGTTTTAGTTGGCGTCTAACTTTTCCCTTGGTGTTCAATTCTTAGCTTTAATCAGAATATCTCACAGAAGATAAGGTTCAGTTTGACCCAGCTATGTGAGGTATTGTACATAGTGGCTTGTCCTCAGAGAAGTTTCAGTTCCAGCTTGCAGAGTGGGAGTGAACCACACGAGCAAAGAAAGCAGTTCCTCAGAAAGGACATCTGAGCAGTTTTTCAGGTCTCAGGTTTCAGAGAGCAGAATTCCCAGTATTTTACTTAATTCTGTAAGGAAAAAAAAGGGCACCCTCCTGTGCGTGTTAGAGGGCTGATAATTTCTTGTGTGATCTCTGTTGCCTTACAGAAGATTTAAATCACACTGGAGATAAGAAACATTATTTCCCAACAAACTATAAATCAGCAAGTTCTAAAACTATCCCTAGTTTATTTGATAGCTTCAATAATGCATATATAGATTTTCCTCTGAAAGGCAATATTTATGGAAAAAGTTGTAAGGTAACCAGAAAGTGTAACTGTAACAATATCTAATGTATGTGTCATTTGGTGGGTTTGAACTTGGAGCATATAAAGCAATGGAAAGAACTGAAGTTCACTCCCAAACAGATCTACAGCCAGCAGATCACAAAGATCAGGTCAACAGGTGGACCTAAGAGGTAAAGCATCAAGATGCCAACATACACCTGACTGAAAGACAGCAGCTAACAACTGGGCATCTTCAGAGCAGGGAAGCCGAACCTGTCAAGTCAAACCATGGAATGAGGATAAGGTGGTTCAGTAGGGAATGAAACCCAAGGATGAAGTAATAATGACCAAAAAACAGTACTGGTGTCTAAATTATGTATGACAATGATACCATAATTTCACTTTTATAATACAATGCATAACACCATATTGTGTTTTCACCAAATAGGATTTTTTTCTGTTCTGGCTGACTGTTCATTATATTCTAACATATTCATCGTGTCTTTGGGCTACTGAATGCCAAAGTAAACTTTGTTTTGAAATCTAGGCCTGCAGCCTAGGAATTTCAGCAGTATTCTCCAGCATTTGCAGATTATCCATGTAGTATATGTTCAGCATCCTTGTAAGTTTACATCTGTAGTTCAATTTCTGCTATCTTTAAAATCATCAGTTAAAAGGGTTAATCTGTGGGCAGAAATAGTTTTAAGATTCTCCTGAGGAGCTGTTACCACTGTCATGCCCTAGATGAAGGGGGCATGCAAGTTCCTTGAACTTTGTTTAAATTGTAGTTTCTGCCTCCTTTTTCTACTACTTTGAACCTTTTCTTCTCCAGACAAAACTCATTCTCACACATCCTTTCCATTTCCACCTTTTAAAAGGGGAACACTAGAACCGAGTATGTGGAAAATATTAATACATTGAAAATAAAAATGATATAGGGATAGAAATCTAACTACTTTTCTGATTGATGTTTTTTTCTGGCCAGAGTGCAAGAGAGAGGCTCTCAAAGAGCATGCCTGCCATCAGATCCCTGCTCTTTTCATCATGCTCCAGTGCCTCTGAAATGCTCAGCTTTACAGCCATGCCACCAACAAGTTGCTGTGAGGTAAGAAATTCCTGTGACCCATTCACTGTTGCTCACTAAACTTTCTGTGGCTATTCAAGCACCTCTGTGACAGGAAATGCTTGAATGTTAAGGCATATTCTGCAAATGGAGTTTTGGTAACTGCAGGTTGAGTTGCTGGGAAGTAGTTCTGTTTTATACTCCGTTTCTTGACAGCTCAGTAAGAAACCCAGCTATGGCTTGGGCGTGTTGCTGCTCACTTGTGCAGCAGGGCAGAGCCGCCCGAACCTGGCCAAGGGGGCTCATGGGCCGTGGGGATGGAGTGCAGGGTGTGCAAAGGGAAAGCTGGAGCCGGGTTGGGCCAGCCAGTGAAGGCTGGGGGAAGAGGGGTGGCAGGGGGTGCCCAGCTGCTGTTTCCAGCCACCTCAAGCAGTGCTCCAGGGAAGATAGAGCCAGGCTCCTTCCAGCATAAGTGCAAGAGCCCAGGGGCACGACTTACCACAAAGAGAAATCCCAAGCAAAGCTCTCCATCCCAGGCTGCCTGCTCGGGACTGCAGGGGAGCAGACACAGCCTCAAGTCCTGACTCTCAAAGGGTGCCCAGCCTCGGTGGTGGCACCCGCAGGGGCTCGGGGAGCTGCCAGGGTGGGCTGGGCAGAGACTGCCAGCTGGGCTGCCCTGGAAACGAGCTCCTCTGAGTGTCCATCCTATATATATATGTACACGTATATATACATATGTATGTGTGCATATATATATGTGTTTGTGTATGTATGTATGTATTACTTTTTAAATTGTGAGGTATTTGGGTGTGGATGGCGTTTGTTTATTTGTTTGTTCCAAGTCATCTTTTTGCGCTTGGAGCAGCGGCGGTGTGGCCAGTGAGGGTGACTGACGGGTCGTGTGGCTTGCTGGGGCCATGCTGTGTGTGCTTCGATCGCTGCCGGAGCTGGCAGCCTGGAAGCCCAGGAGGGGCTTGCGAGCGGCTTTTTAAAGCCTGGGATTTCCAGCGCTCCTCAGGATGAGTCGCAGCTCGGCAGCCCTGCACAGAGCAGATGTGCGGAGGGGAGGGAAATGCTTTCGGCTGAACCCAAAAAGTACGTTCCAGGAGGAAGGCTTCAGGAAGTGGGAGCTGGGCAGGGAGGAGGGAAGGGAGCATTTCTCTTCTGCTTTGTTTTCGAAGGAATAATTTAAATGAATTTCTTCTTCTCTAGAAGGAAAATCTCACTGAAGTTGTTTTAATGTGAATTTTGATATTTATTTTCTCTGTATGTCTGTGTGTATATCTGACCCAACTCTCCCCAGAGGGAAATCTATTTTCTTTGTGCTGTTTTGTTTAGATTTTTGGTATTGACTTGGGGTTTTGGCTGATGGGAGAACTGGTTGTGCAAAGGGTTGATGTAGCAGGAGATTGCTCAAGATGGTATTTGTTGCATCATCAAGAGCTGATAGATTAAACTTTGCTGTGATCTGATCCATAATAGCAGGAACATTTTTATGAGAAAGGAAATATAAATGAAGTCCTAAAGCAGATTTCAGAGCTGTTATCCTTTTGCGGATCTGATTAATAGAATGTAAGGTGACCTAAATGAAGTGCTGTAGAAAGGCTTGTCAGTAGTTTATACATTAAGCTAGGATTATTTGAACACATTCATAAGGAAAAGAGGATTTTATTGTGCATTACAAATTAGTTATGATGATTTGAGGCAGAAGACTGAGATAGGTCAGCAAGTTAAATATAAAGAATTTGTGTACCTCTGTCCTCATACAGCCCCATCCCTGTATACCCTGACCTTATACCATTACAATCTTTTGTAGAGATTTTAGGGCAGAAGATTTACTGCTAAATTTTTGATAACTTGTGTGGACTTAATTTTATTAGCCAGCCCAGCCCTGGCATTCAAAGAAGTCTAGCAAGAATATTTGTTTCTAGTCTGAACAGTGGAAGAGAACAGGTTATAGGACTCTGTGGGAGAAATTCCAACCTGGGAGGGAAACTGTGGATTTTGTTTCATTTCAACAGGTCCTGGAATAAGTGAGACAAAAAGTTGGGGCAAGCTTTTTATAGAGTCCTTTTAAATAGTAGATAAGTGGCAAGTGAAAAGGAATTTGAGCATGTAATGCATAACTCCTAATTATTTACCAGTATTGTGTTCTGGCACTGCTAAATGTCTTAATTTTCAGTTTGTCTTTTTAATCCCATCTTTACTACAGTGACCCTTTTGGCTGTTATATTTTTGCTAAAGTTCCTGAGAAAATCCGAGTTTTGTTCCCTGTCATCATATACTTACCAAATTTTCAACCAGTTCCCATCCTGTATTGCTTTTTCTTGCCACAAACTTAGCTGTGCAAACTCATGTGTGTATGCAACTAAATAAGTTGATCAAAGGATCTAAAGTTGAAACTTGGTTGACTTTGTTTGGCTGCCTTTGGAGGTTGCTAATTATCCCTCCCTAGGCTGTCCTGTGTTTCCAGTGCCCTGAGGTGCCAGCCTGAAGAGAGAGGGGGGCTGCTGAAGATGATCTGCTTGGTGCAGCAGTCCCTGGCTGAGCGATTGGGAAGCAGAATTCAACGCACAAACAGGACCCAGAGTAGAGACGTGTGTCTGCATATTGTTGCAGGTGGTTAAGCAAGGCTGGTCACACTCCTAAACCCCCAGGGCATGACAAAGCAGTGTAACTGCATGAGATGATTCAGCCTTTGGTATCAATGTGCCCCAGAGTTTTCCAAAGTTATGCAAACTTAATAGAAGCATGGACTTGCAAGACATTGCAGCTGCAATACACGTCAAACACTCTCAGTCCTGAAAAGCAGGAAATCTTAGTGTATAGGTGCAAGGGAATTTAAGTAGCTACTCTTAATGCAGCTGAGAGGACGCACCAGGCTGACTTGCATAAATTGATAGCATGCTGCTAGACACTCTTTATAAATTCTGTGATGAGAACAGCCACCCTGGGAAATGTTTAAATAAAAAGATATTGTTCAGACTTCACATGCAGCTTTGGTAGGCACTGGCACTTGCAAGTGTCCTTAGCAGATAAGCCAGCAGTCAGAAATGCATGGTACAGATGGTAGTCAGTAGCTGAAGGTGTGATGAGGCACATGCAGAATGCAGGGCATGGTTCAAGGATGCAGACTGGGGCTCCTGTGCAGCTGGGTCACCCCATGTGCCTGGGCCAGCCTGTTGCAGTGAGGTCTGAGCTGGAAGTTACCAGCTGATCCTGCTGAGAACAGCCCAGGGAATGGTGTCAGCAGCTTCATTTCGCAGCATTTGCAAAGTTCAAACATAACCCTTGGCATAAAGCCCAAGAAATAGGGAGATGGGCTGTTCTGATTCTTGCTGACCCCTCTGGACTGACTGCCATCAGCAGAGCTGTGCTGCCAGTGAAATGACTGACTAGGTAAAACCAAGACCTTGCTGGCTGCATGATGAAATGGGCAACATTTAAACAACTCCAGCTGATCTAGACCTACTAAAGCAACAGGAAAGAGCTCACTTTGTGCTTTGCAAAGTTAGCAATGCCTGAAAAAGGATTTGCTGTCAAGTGAAAAGAAAATTTGTTTGGGTTTGAATTGAAGAAAGGAGAAAGTACTTTCGTTAAACTTTCTGCAACCAATAGTATAGTGCTCAATAAATTACTTGCCTTTTGTTGAGAAAGAAAAATTCACATAGTTTCTTATATACCTGATATCTGTTGCTACAGTTCCCGTACTGAAACTCATGCAAGTACTCAAATGATGTAATTGACTTTACTCTGATAGGGAAAGGGTCAGCATGGCTTAGAAACATGTGGTGTTGTTGTGACCATGCAATCACTGTCATGAGAGGTCCCTCCCTCCATGGTGCTACAGAGACCATTGGATCACAGCTGAGTAATAGCAAATGAAGCGCCAGGAGCACCAGGGAGACTTAGTGGATCAGTGCTGGCATTTTGGAAAACTCCAGTGACGCTGCTGTAGGTAAGTGCCAGTCAGTTACCCCTCAAGAAGCTGGTGAGGGAAGGCAGTGTAGCTCAAGTGCTGGAGGGCTGCAAGATCTGCAGTGTTTGCCATCCCTCCTCCACAACACCAGAGGTAGAAGTCTGATGGTCCTGGGTAAGACTTCAAAAAACTTAAATAACTGATTTGTAAGAGAATTATTTTGTATTTAGAATCAATGGCTGTCAAATTGCTTTTCACTCTGTTATAAGCTCAGTGTTTGTTACAACAAAACTAATAGCAATAAACTTTTGCTGAAGTTAAATGCAATTTTGCAACTAATAGTAACCATTTGTGTTCAATGGACATTACTCATGGCGAAAACTCAAGTATCTCTCTTCACCCCACAGCTGTTGTGAGCAAATTGCTCCTTCAACCATTTTTCCATTGAGAGGTGCTCTTTAATGTGATGCTTTTCCAGAGTTGGGTGGACAGAGGAAGGTCCAGTGTGAACTCAAATCTAGTATGGACATGACTTGAGGCAGACACAGTACTTGCTTAAACTTCTGTTTGTTTTTTGAGATTCTCTGGTGCGTATTACTTTGCTGGCTTTTTAAATATGCTTTTAAACATAAAGATTCTTTTCTGTAAATGTCACTTTTCTTCTTAACTCAGAAAAGGGTGCTGTCTTGTGCTGAGATTTTCTGTTCTGATAGTTCATCCTGATTCCAAGCTGATGTTGCAGAGGCATTGTAGGAGACACTTCATATCAACAGAGATTATCATGAGGGTGAGAGGAAGATGACGTTTCCTAACATAGATGTGCTGAAATTTTTGATAGTTTTTGTAGAGTCTTGAAAGGTGGCCCGTAGAATTAAAACAAGGGACTACATTAAAATAACTGCATCATTGCTATTTTCAGTGTGTTACACAGTGCAGTGGAGAGGGAAAGGATGAAGGTTCCTTCACTGCTGTATCAAAATTGTCTTGATGCTTCTCCAAACTAAAGTAAAGGCATTTGCTTTCATGTCAGATATTGTTTCTTCTTCCAGGATAAGCACTGCCATGAGATAATTTTCTGAGAGATACAGACATGACTTATATTATACACACCTATTTCTACCAAATGTGTCAATTTATGCTTTGTTAGTTTAGTGCTTTAGAAATCTAAAGGTCTTCTGATTGCTGTAATTTCTCTCTAATTATGCTCATATTGCATTTTTTTTGTTAGTTTGCAAGCGTTGCTTTAATCTTTTAAATGTCTTCAGTACTGCAGTAAATTTCTAATTGTAAATGGAGCAGCCGGTTTCACTTGCTCATTTGGAGACATTGGTCTCTTTTCCTTTAGCAATGCTAAATCCATAAGAAATGTGTAAGTTCTTCAACTTCCATGGGACTAGAAAAACAATGATCTCCTTCCTGAATGAGAGTTTATTTTACTCTTGTTTTAGAGAGTTACGGTGAAGTTGTGCTCCTGCTGAAAGGTTTCATTTGGCAATAAAGACTTGCCTCTTGCTGCAGAGATAGGTCTCCTTAAACATATTTCACCCAGTGACTTTTTTCTCTTCCCAGTCATCTTGATTATCTCCATTACCTGTGGTGGCTAGGTGCTTTATGCTGAGTGTCTAGTGGGAATCTGTCAGACTAAAATACATTAGGCCATTGGACTTAACATTGTATCAGTGGTCCAGTTAGATTCTCTAAAATTAATTATGCAATACTTCAAAGGCGGATTTTTGTGATGCCTAGGCACCTAACAGTGCAGATAAGCACTAGGGAGTATTTTCAGCACCACAGGAAAACAGTAGGTGTTTTGTCAGCAGCGCAATCAATAGGTGTAAAGTGCCTAAGATCTCTGGAAATCATACTTTTAATGTGTCATTTAAAGGCACAGTAGGAGAAAGAGTTGCAAGTTAAGTGGAGCACTTTACTGCAGCCTTCCCATGCAAGAAATATGGTCTCTGCGGAGATTATCAGTTGGAAGTATCTAAAGTCTCTGGGTGTAAAAAAGCATTTAGGTTCACTTGGCTCTTTATGTCCCCAATTTCTGTGAAAATAACAGAAGGTAAGTAGGAAGATTTTCAGTTTACTGAGACAGAATACATGTCCTCAAGTAATTGAAATCATATTTCATTTTACTTATGGCTTTAACCCTTATTTATTGACTGTGTTTTGGAGGCTTCATTGCTGGCATTATAGAATATTTTATGTTGGAAGGGTGGTTGTCAAGTCCTACCATCTGCTCCAAGCAGGGCTCACTTCAACATTTTGACATTCTTTGTGTTCATTCCCTGTGCAGCTCTGGGAAGTGTCTGGCTCTGCCTTCTGCACACCCCACCTTCCATGCATAGAGGAATATTAAACAGAAGCAAGCAGATATAATATGGAATAATCCTCAGCTCAGAGTCATCAGACAATTCTTTGATCTAAACAGAAACTGAATGCTACAGTGTTTATACTGATATCACAAATGTGCTTGAAGTTAGCAGATTGAGAATGTTCCCCATATTCTTCCTTTTAAAAGCATTTGTTGCCAGACTCTGCCAGGTGTGAGACACAGGAGATGGTAGGGCTCTGATCTGACTACGTTTAGCAGTTTTCATGTTCCCAGATGCACATGATAGAATGATGCAAATGGCATCAAGAAGTTGGATTGCCCTCCACCCTCACCCATGTAACCCATGATTTCTTTCTAAAAATATGGAAATTACCCTAGTTGATTAAGAATGTCTGGTTTCAGGCCTTTAGCTATGAATGTTTCCTGCTGAAGAAAAAGTGGGCTTTTTATAAATAGTGGAAAGTAGAGGGAAATCTTCACTTCTTTATGCCTAGCTAGTAAAAATTGTAAAACAGCTTCATTGTAATGTAGTTAAAGAAATAGTAATTCTACTATTATTATTATTTGTATTTTCTTCATCATTCACCACAGTTTTTTCATAGGTGACAGAAGGAGCCTAGAGCAGAAAATCCAGCAGGAACCAAATGACCATGTTGGTGAAAATTGTTAGCTGCTCGTATTTTTAAATGTAGCATTAGAAACACCATATGGGATTAGTAAAATTTATTAACATCTTGCCTTACTGATTTATTGGGATGTGCTTTCATTTTGTAATCAGCCTTTGAAAAGCCAATGTCAGCTGATGGGATTTTTTCCCATGATCCTTAAAAATAAGCACAATATTTCATGGGATCTATTTAAAGTGCAGGGTGCTTTTCTCAGAGCAGTTTCCACACACAGATCTTGCAGTAGCAGTTGAGTGGGTCTCCCCAAGAAGCTGAACAATGGAAGGAAAAGACTACTAACATCTAGATAAGGTGCATAAGGCCAGAGGTGGCTGGTGAAGGATGTGTTTTCAGCTATCAAGAGTAAGGAAGAGTTGGGTTTTTTAATTAAAATAGAAAATTTCAGCTGTCCTGAAGCCAGACTATATGTTAAAACCCCACAGCAGAGCTCAGAAACAACTGGCAGAGGTCAGAATTTTGGTGTGTTGCCAATAGCTGTGGACAGGCAGACATTTCTCCATGTACTTGTGTTTACTCCAGTAACGTGAGCCTCACTTGGGAGCTGATCTCGTGCTGCTGGGGCTGATGGAGTGGGAGAGGGCTTGTTCCAGGCAGATCATGGGTGCTGTGGCATTGCCAGCACCAGCCAGCAGTGTCAGCTGATGAAATGGCTTTTGACACATGGTGGGCAGGCTGGAGCAGGCGCATCCTGGTATGAGACATCTGTGGCTGATGAAATGGCAACAGCCATCGTCTGGTAGCCTGGGATGAGTGAAACACAGCAGGATGAGCTCAAAAGAGGCAGAGAGGGGGTAGCAGCTCAGGTGAAGAGCCCAAGTTATCCCCAAAGGTTACAGAGCCAGGTGAGCTCAAAACACTCTCATCACTGCGTGACAAACATAGAAAAATGAGATTTCTTTTTTAGGTGAACTTTGTGTGATTATTAAAGAAATCCAATTAGCAGCAGGATGCTCAGAAGGAGAAATATAACATATTGAAGTATGCTGCATAATAAGATTAAAAAATATATTTACTGCCCCTTCTCCCGCATGACTGCTAGATTTCTTACATTGAAGGACTTAACCAACATATCATATTCTGACCACTCATGTTTTTAACTAACATGCTCCAAGGCTCTAAAATATATATATCCTGAGATTTCTGCCTACTGCTTTGTTGTTGCACTGTGCTACCAGTCGTCTGTTCCCTCATGGCCAAACAAATATGCACTGAACTGTGATAGTCCAGCTAATTTTGATGCAGTGTCAGCATTGATTAGATTTGTTCAGTGTGCTGCCTGCCTGAGCGTGTATAGCTTGGGTTGTGATTTGAGGTGCATTTGGATACAGCATCAGATAATTTTGACATTTATGGCCAAGGGGACAATATGGTGAGTGTCTCAGAGGTCACGTTAAGGAACTGTCTGCGATGGCATGCAATCCTAGAGAGATGATGGGGGAAAGATGGACTGAGCCCCCAAATCAATTGAGTGTTAGCAGCTTCTGGTAGTAGAAATTTGCTTGGTTTTCAAAAATTCATAAGTCGTGGTAGAATTTGGTTCTTTTAGGTTTTAGACTAGAATTGGATACATTTAAATACATCATAAAATTTCTGTAGAGGAAAATGTTGTGAAGACCTTATTAATGTTACCTGTCTGGATTATACAAGTACACTAATACTGGAACAGAAATGTTCTCAGGAAACATGCCTTTGGTACCGTGGTTTAAAATTTTCAGGTCTTGAAACTAAAGTCCATTGCCTTAGAGTTTGATTCTCGTGGCATGCATTCAGGAAAGGAAAACAAGTGCTAGTTATTTGCCAGGTCTTTCCCACAAAGCGAAGCTGGGCTGTGCAGGCACAGTTCATAAAAAAAACTTATAGAGCATTGGGTAAGCTCTCACATTTGTTAATCCTTGCCCAGGCCATGCAGAGAGTACTCAAGCTGGAGCACAAGTTTATTTTTCAGCTGGGCTGATATTTGGGGTTTGATTTTTGTTTTCTTTTGTGCTCTGGCAAACAAATGTGTATTTTATCACTGACTTCAGCCGTGTAGCTAAAGATGTACATAGAAAGCAGTGTCTGTGTGCTTTCCAGAAAAGGCTTTACATTTTAAAGTTCTTTTAGTCTCCAGGGAGATGAAAATATGCCCTTTGAGAGCTTTGTAACTAGCAGATAGATATTAAGAATTAAATTTTTTGAGTTTCATTGTTTGCTACTGATTGCTATGGTTTCAGAAGTATTATTTTAATATAATATCATTAATTTAGAAAACATCTGAATTACTAACATCTATTACATATTAGGCTGGATATGTAAAAATCTGAGTATGCTTACTTTAAGTATCTATCTGATTTATTCTTTTATTAAGAACTTGATGAGATTTTGATGTTTTTCTCTTTGAAGTTTTTTTTGGGGCGTTTGAGGTTTTTTTCTGCCATCCCCAGCCATGCCTCACTAGATTGCCTCCAAGAAGTTTAAGCACAGATATTAAGGGCCTGAAAGAAAGCATCTCATCAAAGCAGAGGCTAAACATGAGATCTTAAGGATACAAATGAGTCCTGAAATCCAGTGCTTTTTTCAACTGGCCAGAAGCCCAGAAGCAAACCGCTGGCATGGAATCAACTAGATACGTACTTTGTTGTAGGAAAAAATTCTCAAGGTTTTCCCTTAAAATCAAAATTTATGATGACAGTCTGGGTGAACACTTGTCTTGGTCTGGGGCAGATGCCTGACTGCTACTTGTGCTGTTATACACAGGCAGCTCGTGTTCTTCTTTGTCACTTTTGGATGGACTGCATGGAAGTCACAGGCATTGAAGTCCATTTGCTAAACCAATTTTCATTTTGATTAAATAAATGCTGTAAATGTGTGTTTGAGTGCTCCTGGCTTTGGCATGTGAACTGATTGGAACAAGTGTGGTTGAGGATGGTCACCCCGAGGCTGATAAGGAAAGCAACTTCTCTACATGTGAATGATCACGGTTTGACTTGATTATCTGGGGGCCAAATTAATCTGACCTTACTGTGCGGTGTTGGAACACAGTGCTGTCAGCCAGAACAAGCAAAGTTGTTGTCTTGATTTTGTTTGGGGCTTTTTTGAAAAGCCCAAAGATATTAACAATATTTTCCAAAAATCTTCATTTTAAATATGCCATCTTTTTGTAAAATGCCTGAGGATCATTAGTTCTGCTATAGTCTCTACACAGCAGCAACCTTCTGATTGCTGCTTCAAGAGTTCCTATGTACAAGATATTTCATTAAGCCCCAAATTTTGATGTAATTTCAAACCAGATGGTGCTTCATACTGAAATTACCTGGATTATATGGACTATCAGTGAAATTATAAGGAATTTGGCAAGTACTATCTGCTAGCTGGCACACTCAGATTTCTTCCATCTCAGCTAGCATACCTAAGAATTGTTTAGTGTTTTGGGTTTTTTTTAATTTTCAGGTGTAACAGTACAGACAAGATTTTGAACAGCAGATCAAACTTCTATGTTGTGATTCCATGGAACAATTCAGCACAGGGAGGCTGCTATGTTGTTAATTTATTCCCTTGTTAGTGCACATTAATCCCCCATGTAAGCAAGCCCTTCTTTAAGCTCATTTCAGTGGAAATCATTTCCACAAGATGAGCTTGCACCCATGAGCAAAACTAGAGGGTAAATAAAGCTTTGGATAATCTTATATCCACCTAATGCAAATCATACAACCATTTCAGTCCATTATTTTCTATCCCTACCCATTGAAGGGGATGCTCTTGCCTTCCTTTTTTAACAACATTTTTTTTTGTCTGCATTAATTAATTTTGTCTTCTTTATTAATCTTATCGTCTGAAAAGCAGAAACAGATGGCTCTAATTATTTAGCCATCATTTTATCACTAAAAATCAAATTACAAAAGCTTTCCTAGAATGAGTTTCCTCATCTGTTTCATGTTTTCCATCTTTATTTTGGGAGAAACATGGGAGAAAGTTTATTTTTATATCTAGTGCTTGCTTCCTTTGCCAGATAGTTGAGGGACAACTGTTAATTGTTTACCCTCCATTTGCCTGCAGATCCGTTAGCTACTCTGCCAGAAAAGCCCTCCAAGCAGCCACGTAGGTGAGAATGTTTTGATGTTGTAGTCACTTCCTATATAAGGGTAAGGCCACATCATAATTATGTGAGTTGTCAGGTCCTCCAACAGCTTGTAAAGTCAAAATGCAAATGATTGTGGCATTAATTCAGAAGGATTCAAACAACCAGAGTGAGCACAGGGTTGGCAAGTGTGCCAGAAGCTGGCCCTGCTGCAATTACTGCATCTTCATGGGCTGCTTGTTTACATTTAGATTTTTGACCGAAACAATCAGGTCATTCTGGAAGGAGCCTTTGAAATGTTCACTCAGGAAATGGATATGTCTTCAGCAGAGTGCTCAGGATTCTGTCCCAGGACCAAAATATGGAGGGAAGCAAAGCCAGTCTGGGGGGAAAATGGACCAGTGAATTCATTTCAAGAAGGCACTTGAAAACTTGGTTCAAACATTAAATATTCAGTGTATTCATTGAATAAAATGTAATGCCTTCCTTCATTATCATTCTTTTAAATCACATGCTTAAAAAGGAGCAAGGAGCAAGACCGAGGCTTATACAGAACAGGCTTTTGACTCTACATTACATGGATGTGATGATACTGAGCATGCATAAATACAGTTGAGATAAATACAGTTGATATGTTGAGTCCAGGTCAGCTGTACATCACCATAGTAGTGTGAAACAGCTGAAGGGGAACCACTCCTAACATGTCTTTTAATTTTTTTAAGTTTTCTCAGTTGCATTCTCAAGAGGCCTAAGTTTGCAGTTAATAAAGTATAAGTGATCAGGCTAAAGTATAAAGTCAAAGTACTGCACAGTATATCTTGGTGACACGAGATGGATACAAAATCTGTGCTTTGCTAAGTCTTAAAAGCAGGACTTTCCTCACAGTACAAACTAATGTTTTGCTGATTCATGGCAGCTGCCATTGACCATTTGATACATAATTTTGGTGGTAAGAGAGGCTAATATAGACATAACACAGTAAGACTCATCATGAGTGTCTATAGTGAATGCAACCTGCTGAACATAGCTGCTGTCCTGCCTACCAAGAATATCTGGAAAGATTGGTAATAGTTATTTGAGTTTTCTTGAGGTAAAAACACTCATAGTAACCTGGAATATTCTCCTATAATTTAATTTTATTCTTACTAGTTGTGAGAAACTAAAAGTAGAAAAAGGAAATGCACAGATTAGTAGCAACTTTTGAGAAGATCTGCAAAAACTAGCTTCTCCTTAAAGCTCATCACTAAGCTTGTAATTTCTTTTTCGTATTTCTAGCCCTCATCTTTATGCAGTAAAATATTTACATTGGCAAGTATGTAGCTTGTTAATTAAAACTGCTAAAAGGCTAGCTTCTCAGACTTGGCACTGTGGGAAAAGAGAAAAAGCCTAAATTTAGTGAATATCCTAAAACCTTGATGATAGTGCTACTTGTCTTCAGCTGGATATTATGCTGTATGGAGGATGGGACTGTATTAAAAAAACAGCATTTGTAGATTTTAAATTCTCAACCTTAAGGGCATTTCAATCTTTAAATTTAAGAGTTTTCTATTGTGAAAATATGCTAAATTCGTGAAATACATTATGTGAGTAAAATGATGTATATATTCTCCTTGATTAGCCTACAGCTATTTGTACTGCTTTAACCTGTTTTGTTTAGAAATTTTCCATCAGTTCAATTAAATTATTTTTTATCCAAGTTGAGGTTTTCTATTGAGATATATCTACACACACACAGAGATATGCACATTTTTCTTCTCAGATTCAAATGACAGTGCTATAAATGGCTTTGGGTCTTTGTCAGCTTGCCACATTTCATACAGCTTGGATGCCTGCCACATCCTGCTCTCTCAGGGTAACACCAGCAGAGGGAATAAGTAACTGTCTTTCCATTCAGATCTGAAAGTTATCTGTCTGCTATTAACATTGGACCAGAAGTGGCCGTGGTATTTCATGGACTCTGCTGGAGGCAAGATCCAAAGTCTGCATAATCTAAACATCTCTTACTTGAGCTTCTCACTGAGATTGAAGGATCTGTGTAATCCCTGGTGTTTATTGCCTTCCAGATTCCACTCTGTAAGCATCAATAGTTTATATTTTATCCAGGATTGCCAGCAAACTGTAAGCTGAGTTTACAAATATGTCATGTGAGATATTTTTCAGCTTTTGACACAGCTCACCAGCCACAAATGAGTAAATGGGGACAAAATGTCCAAGTCAGCTTCTCTTCAGCAGAGAGATAAGGTGAGACACCTTTGGGTGTGAAATTTGTAGTCCATTTCTCAAATGAATTTCTGCAACAGTGAATTCCCATATGTTGAAGTAAAGCATAAATCATAGGCAAGTACTGCTTTCCCTGAATTCCATTTATATAATAGCCCTCTCTATAATAAACCTCTAGGTAGAGGCAAATCCTTGACATGCCTAACAGATAAGCTGGAAAGGAAGAAAAAAATGAACCCTTTTCCTTTCTCCCCAGTTTAGCTTCTTTGGTGTGCGCTGCCAGAAATGTGGCAGGGTTACAATTCAGTGCACATACACTGCTAAGATTATTGGATTTGAGAGAGGAGGAGAGACATTACCATGCTTAACTCGCATGCCAAGGCAGCCCTGCTCTGGGAGCATGATGGCATGCCCCAGGAGGGTCGCAGAGTTGGGGGGATAATGTCCAGAGCTAGGACTGTTCTACAGGGAGGGAGCTGCACTGTGTGCACATCACAGATGAGTGAGGAATGTAAGACAGAAAGGAGAAGCAGCAGTACAGGAGATTAGGAGGTAGCAACAGGAAGAAAGTGTGTATTCATCATTTTAAAAATGGCTGCTTAAATTCAAGTTGTTATCATCACATAGTTATCATATTAACCTGTTCTGTCACCCAGCTCCTCTCTCACAGGCCAAAATCAGCCTTATCACCCACTCCACACATTGCTGAGCTGTGCAGTGGAGAAAGGGGGTGAAGTGTAGCAGGTGCCCAGCTGAAGCAAGGCACCACACCTTTGACTCAGCTCTCCAGGTCTGATTGCGAGCGAGTGTGAGACTTAGCTGCTTGTGACTTTGTAAATAAGAATCTCCACAAAGCAATTTGGACTCTTCTCATTGCTAATGCTAATGTGAGCGGGGTGGATTAGCTGTAGGCTCCCTTGCTGCTGAATGTAGTCAGTGATAAATATGAATTTGATTTAAAAAAAAATACAGAGGGAGCCTATTCATGTGCTGAAGATACAGGACACTGAAAGAGGTGTCAAGACTATTTAATGCATGTCTTCTTACACAGGCAGTGTTAGTGCTGCTGTTAAACCTCTCATCTCCTCTCTTTTGCATGAGGAATTCTCAGGTTTTGTAGCACTGAGTGAGTGGATAGTGAACCTGGGGAGACACAGGGGATTTAATGTTTGTAAGTGTGGGATTTGATATCATTGCTCCTAACGCAACCAAACTGTGAGAAGTTATTTCTTGCTGTCAGTCTGTGTTGTCAGTCAGCTCTGTGCCCCAAAGTGAAGCAGTTACCCCGAGCAAGTTTTATGCTTGTGTTTGTCTGCCTTTTTCACATCATCACCATAAATTAGCTGTCTTTTCCAGTCTGCTTTCTCTGTTGCTCTTTTCTTAAGATAAAGTCTACTGTCAAAATTAGGAAAGTTACCTGAGGGAAACTTGATTACACGGGATGTGAATAGAACTCAGAAATGTGTATTTGATTTGCATGAGCTGTGAAAGTGAACGCCAACAGCCTGAGTCTGTGTTTCACTGACTGAGGGTCCCAAATGGGCTGAGCTTTCCTTTTCCTCTGTTTTCCATTCAGGGTTTGAACATGAGTACCCAGCCACACACTGTGACCAAGGTAGAGATCCCCAGCCACGTTCTTTACACCGTAGGGACGTGCGTGCTCATTATTGGCTCCATTGGCATCATCGGAAACCTCCTAGTCCTCTACGCATTTTACAGGTACAGAAATTCCTTTTGTGGTTGATCTCAGTGGCCTTGAGTTTCACCTGTGCCCATGGGCAGATTTCGGCATTGCTTTCCACTTGGATTAAATCTAATGGGAACAAATGTGGGGGGAAAGAGAGGAGAAGACAACCCTACAAACATGGAAACACATCCATGTGCATCACTGGCAACCTCAGCGTAAATTCCTGATGTTTTAAAAAAATCAAATAAAATGAGAAAATAATACCTTGTTCTATAAACAATTTCTAATTGAAAGTTTAAAGAATGGTTTAATACTTCTAATGATAGAAACCACAGTCTCACAGCTGCAGACTTCTTCACTTACCCTGTGGTATTTGCAGAAATACTTGACAAACAGTGTCACTCTTCCCAGGAGCCAGTGGTCCTGAAAGGACTAAGAAGCGATCTGCTATATGAAATGAGCTCGTGCCACCAGTATATTTCCTGCTTCAGGCAGACCATAGGATTTCTGTCAGTTTCTGTGCTCTCTTGGCAGAGTAGTAGGCAGCCAAAGCCACTGCAGCTAGAGTATGCAAAAATCTCATGGCAAAAAGAAACATCTGCCCTCAGTCCCACACTGCGATGATGGATTTCAAAATCCTCCTCATTCACTACTTGCTGTCATTATGCATGGTGATGCAGCATGGCCTTACAATGCTAGAGACACCAGTGGAGTTATGAACCAAATATTAGTTTTCTGTTCTTAAATGTTTAAGACAAATAAATTAGTTATTTTGAATAACTGGCTTCTAATATGATTTAGAGAAATTGAATTCCCCACAATTGTAGCTACCTCAGTGATTTTTTTTAATGCATCACAAGCTCTATATTTGTCTTGAAATGTGTGTGGTTTAGGTGTAATAAAAGCATTAAATTGTCAAAGTAGGAAAATCTGCACAGGCAGATTAGCACCTGGGAATGTATGAGCTCTGCACTTTCTCCTACTCTGTTTTTGCAGACAGTTATGGAACCCGAGGATTTATTAGAATTGCGGCAGCACTGAGATGGCTTTCTCACTTTCTTTTTCAATGTTTATCAGCATGAGGAAAGAAATTCATGTTAGCTGCAAATATTGATATTGCAAAGCACATCAGAAAGATCTCAGTTGTTTTCCTTGGATAAGCTTTGCTTGCAGACCTCTGCTTCCACACTCCTTGTGGTGTTTAATGTTGCCTGTTCATCTGCAACTGAAAGCTTTTATTCTCTCTTACGAGATGTATGCAAGCAAAATGCACTTTCTCCAAATCTCTCTGTGTGCTTTGCTTGTGCTGTAGCTCTTTGCAAAGGATCATTTAGTTAGTGGTGTGTCAACCACTTGAGGCCAACTGTATCAACGCAACACCTCAGGTCAGCAACTTCTGATGTATCACCAGAAGCAGATCCTTTGGCTCTGTAACTTTCTTCAGATCTTCCTCCTTGCAGTGCAAGGTACAGTCAATATTACAGCACTCCTAGGAAACTGCTCTTTTGAACAAATCCATATTTATCAAGACAACTGAAATTCTCCTTAGCTTGAAGAGGAAGCAATCCATTTTATGGCTTCTGCTCTTTTCAGTATTTTTGAAATGACTACAGCTGTAGGTGCAGTAATTGACTGATGATTAGCCATTGATTGACTGTGAGTAACCATCAGTTCCAACCTGGACAGTGTCTGTTTATGCTAGTAAACAAAGTTCTAAAGTTAACTTTCCACTTTGTCTTTTTAAAACTATGTATTTCTCATGTTTTTAAGCAACAAGAAGCTGAGGACTCCCCAAAACTACTTTATAATGAATTTAGCTGTGAGTGACTTCCTGATGTCGGCTTCTCAGGCACCCATGTGCTTTGTCAACAGCTTGCACAGAGAATGGATACTTGGAGACATAGGTACTTTTCAACACTAATTCACACCTTGCCAGCTTTATGCTGCCTGCAGCCTGTTTCAGCCACAACAGCCTTGTCCAGTGCCAGGGACAGAGCAGCACAAATCTCTTGAGCAGCCCCAGACATCATCAATCAGCGTGATGTCACACATTTTGTATTACAGCCGTGATTCTTTTATCTTACATGTTTTGGAAAGGAAGGAGTCAACATCCACATGTAATCGTGTTACCCTTTAGCTTATAAGGGAGGTGTTATGGCTGAAAATAGGTAGAAAAGTTTTAGTAAGTTGTAAATGGTTTTTCTGTATCATTTTACGGGCTAGTTACTACTTTTATTTAGAAATGTATATTGATATCCACTGGCATGCTTCTAGGAATCTCATATTTAACTAAGAGGTTTAAATAACAATAGTAATTTGAAGACTCAGCAAATTCAAGCTCCTTTTTTTTCCAACTGCAAGAAAGAAAAGATGATCCATGCTGAAATTATAGCGGAAATGTGGATATATCAAGAACCTCAAAAGGCTCAATGCTGTTTGGTGCTCCTCACCATATTATGGATGAAAACTTGCACCCACTGATGGCTGTACAATGGTGGAGCAAGCCCAGAGACCATGTACTGTTCAGCAGCACAGAAGGCAGTCTTCCTTAGTTTGAAGATATTTTTAGTCTTGCTCATCCCCTTAGATAAAATCAGTGCAAATTATCATGCCGTCACAAATGAAGCATTTGATCTGGGTTGAGTGGAATTTGGTCCTTGGTTGCAAGTTACTTGTAAAGACTTTAGAATTCTGCTTTAGAGTTGGATCTGGTTGGATTTTTGCTGCCTGTCATTCCTGGTGGGCTCCTGTCTATAACCACATGGGGCAATGCAAGATTTCAAAGAATGGATGATCTTTCCACACAGGTTGCTCCATTAAATTCAGTGTAACTTTTTCCATCTGGTAGTGCAGTGCCTGAATGCAGAGGGGGTCAAGAGGTCTGTTTCATGTAAAAAATGTCAGTTCTTTTAAAAAGTACTGCCATTGCATATAGGAGTTGGAGCTGTGTTTTACAGCTGGTCTCTTAATCACCAAATTTAAACCACTTCTGCGTTTTTAAGCCACATAAAACAAAGTTGTTTCTTGACCCACCCATCCATCATTTACAGACAGATCTCTGCTGCAGCATGTTAAGATCAATATATTGGGCAACAGTCCAGGAAAATATAACTTTAATTACATTGGATTTTCTTTGAGGCAGTTTTCCATTGACAAAACATTCCCAGTTGCAGCCTGCAGTGAAGTAGGACTTGTTTAAATACATATATTTGTATTTTATTTTTATCTGTGTTTTTCTAGTAAACATTCAATAACTATGAAAATGTGAAGTTAAGAAAATGCTTCTCTTGAGAGAAAAGTCCTGAGCAAGGAAAAGAAAGGGATATTTGTTACAATGGGCTCTGGGCGAAAGCATGTCTCTTTTCAAGAAAACCCCTGACATTGCCATTTCCTTCTTCAGGCTGTAACTTGTATGCTTTCTGCGGGGCTCTCTTTGGGATAACCTCGATGATGACCCTGTTGGCTATCTCTGTTGACCGCTACCTGGTGATCACAAAGCCCCTGCAGTCCATCCAGTGGAATTCCAAGAGACGCACCATGCAGATCATCGCTGTAGTGTGGCTCTACTCACTGGGATGGAGCGTGGCTCCGCTCCTTGGCTGGAGTATGTTGTCTGCTCTCTTTCTCCTAGCATTCCCTGGGTGCTCTTTTTAGTCTTGCTTGGGGTGTAAAAAAAAGTTTTGTTATCAGTCCGGATGAGGATGCTGTACCACCACCTGATGGTTTGTTGTTGTAGCACACATCTGCACCTAATGCACTGCACAAACCCTCTGCCCCCTACACCCAGGAGGTATTCAAGCAGAACAACCTGCTGATGGAGTATTAGATGTGTACCTGAGAGTTCTGTAGTCAGGACCTCCTCTCTACATGGGCACTCACTTCTCAGACCACATATATGATATGTAGTTTGGCTGGCACAGCTCTTGAAGACCATGGATACAGGACAGGGTTTATTTTAAGCGTTTAGTGGTGGGATCAGCACTTGCACTAAGTTTGGGTGCATATGTGAATAATGTGTTCCATGTATTTCATAGGTTCTTATGTGCCTGAGGGCTTGATGATATCCTGTACATGGGACTATGTAACCTACTCCCCTGCAAACAGAAGCTACACCATGATTTTATGCTGCTGTGTGTTTTTTATCCCCCTGGTAATAATATTCCTCTGCTATTTGTCGATGTTCCTAGCCATAAGGCGTACTGGCAGGTAAGAAATGTAACTGAAAGAAGTATATATCCCTTTCTGTGTAATAGAAGATTTTCTCAGTTTCTTTAGCTGCAGAAAAATCTGAATCAAAAATTAGTCTGAATTGAAATTGAAAGCAGTAACAGGAGAAATATTTTTTGCTGATTTAAAACTGGAATGGATGTATGAATTTCAGAGTAGAAGTAGTCTCTGGTAGTTCTAATCTTATTCCACTGTAGTAATTAATAGTACATCAGACAATTGTATTGAGTTATTTGTATTTCAGATTTGCACTAGAGGAAACAATGTCCTTGTGTATTCCAGCAGTTTTCAGCCTTAAGGGATAATAAAAAACGTGTAGCGATGAGGGAAGCATCTGCCTTTGAGCAGCTCTGTAAATATAACAGTCCTCATATTTTTTGACAGTTTTATTTAAGGCAGGCATCCCAAAAACCATTGTGCTTCACTCAAGCATCACGACTACATGCACAATATCTGGCTATGCTTGCTCAGATGTTTTTCCCCCACAAAAACTTTGGTCTATGTTTGAAATGAAAGATCAGCAGGGTGTTAGATCTGTAAACTAACATCATTCTATCAGTTATTTTTCTGCTAATGAGCACATGAGCACAGATCTTTGGTCTGATCTAACACCAGCTGGTGCTGTGAGTCCTTCCTGCTGCTCAGCTGTGTCATCAGTTCTGTTGGCTTTTCTCTGCTCCTATGTGCAGGCACTTGTTGAAATCATTTGGGTTCATAAGCCTAAATTCCACTTTCATAAGTACATTTATATATGCCTAAATTCTTCATGGACTCTATTTTTTGGCCTTTTTATTGTGCTTTCTGTGTGTGTACTTGATATGAAGTGAAGGAATGAATCCTTAAAATAATGGTGTTTTGTACACCTCTGAAGTGCAGGGGACATAAGCTTTTTCTATGCCTTTTGCAAGGCCAGGCTGGATGGAGCTTTGAGCACCCTGGTCTAGTTGAAGGTGTCCCTGGTCATGGCAGGGATGTTGGAGCTAGATGATCTTTAAGCTCCCTTCCAATCCAGGCCATTCTGTGTTTCTATGATTCTATTCTGTATTTACAGTGCACCAGCAGGGACTTCGTTACCCTGCTGGTTGGTTATTAATGTCTTGAACCTGAAATGTATCTCCATTTAGCAACACTAATGTGTAAAATTTGTTGTTTGTATGCTAAAGTATATAAAATGCCTAACTATATAATTTTTTTTAAAATAAGATATGGGATGATTGGTGTGAGAAGAGAATTTGATTTTTCATGGCAAAAATATTAGGACTGTCCATTGTACCTCCCACTGAAAATACTCTAATAAATAAATCTGCAGGTAAGTAAAAATGTCCTTGCAAGTGTTTGGGTCAAGTTTCTCAAAGCTGTTAGGGTATTCCAGCATGTGTTACCTCATGAATTGGAATTTCTGTAAGCTATTTCTCCCTCAAAAAGGAAAAGACATAAGACTTGATTTTCCCATCCAGCTGTGCCTTTTCTTGCTCCACTTCTAAAAGCAATAAAGGGCAAGAGGTACCAATTTCTGTATCTTTGCAAGCAGAAACCCTCCTTGTGTTAGTGATATGGACACAGTAGTCCTGTCCTATAGTCCCAGGGGTCCTGGCTCAGTCTAACAGGCAAACTTAACACTTGCAACCACATTATTTACCTTCTAGGGTTTTTAAATCTCAGAGGAGAAAAGAAAAGTTAGAGTGGTGAAATATGAAGTTTACTTCATTTTGCCTGTTGCTGAGAACATATTAGAGATGTTGCTTTTTCATTGTCCTGCCAAAATATCTGTATTTTTTCCTCCCTCACAGAGACGTTCAAAAGCTGGGGTCCTGCAGCCGGAAATCCTACTTCTCTCAGTCCATGAGGAATGAGTGGAAGCTGGCAAAAATTGCTTTTGTAGTCATCATTGTGTTTGTCTTGTCCTGGTCTCCCTATGCTTGTGTCACCTTGATTGCCTGGGCAGGGTAAGTAGAAGAGGAATCCAAACAGCAGGGACAATTTGTATCATCATATGCAAATATTATATGTAATCATATCATTAGCATTATCATCCACATGAACCAAATCTCCTTTCAAATGCATCTAAAAGAATTGCTACATTAGAGGTGATACTTAATTCTTCACCTATATCCTTGTGAACAAAGGCAAAAAAGGGATTGTTTATTATATGCATTTTGAAACTATTATGACTTTTTGATCCTAATATTTGGTACATGATGTTTTCTCTCCCACATGATGCTTTCTTTGTACAAATTGGAGGAGTTACTTCCTTTATTTTCTAATACCCTCCTTCCTTCCATACACTGCCATTCCTCCACCTGTTCTCCACTCCAAAGTGACCTGGTGTCTTGTCAATACATGTTCTACTCTACAAGGCCAGGTCGGATGGGGCTTTGAGGAAGCTTATCTAGTGAAAGATGTCCTTGCCCATGCCAGAGAGGTTGGGATAAATGATCTCTAAAGGTGCCTTCCAACCCAAACCATTCTAAGATACTGTGATATTAACTGTGCTCATGCTGCACTGACATTAGTCCCACCTGACTGATTGTGGGAACTTAAAGTCTAAAGGCAAATATTGGTTTCAAACCACTACCAGTCCTCTCTTCCTTCTGCAGTGTTTGGGACTGAGTCACTGACACACATTACTGTGCAGCACACGTGCTGCTGCTGAAAGATTTTTTTTAGGTCTGATTCTGTTTTCACTGCTATCACTGTTCACTTTTCCCGGGTGGCCACAATGGGGGTTCTTTTGTTGGGGTATTGGGTTTGGTTTTTTTTTTGTCTATTGCAGAAACAGGGAAGGTGATTCTTTGTGTTCCTTGTCATTCAAAAATTATTTGCTGCATATCTTTGATCTTCTCTAAATGAATGAAACCAAGTACACATTGTCAAATTCATACCTTTCATCTGAGCAAAGAAATCACTTGAATGAATTAACTTTACAGGTGTATTTCTTATAAAAAGATGACAGCACAAAACCAGTTAAAAATAGTAACATGTTTAGTAATGTAGTACCCATGTAATCCATGGCATAGCTGTGTGTAATGTTTTTTCTTTGTTTTAGTCGAGGCAACAGCCTAACACCATATTCCAAATCTGTGCCAGCAGTTATTGCCAAAGCTTCTGCGATCTACAACCCCATCATATATGCAATAATTCACCCAAGATACAGGTACAGTAAATATTTAGGTATGTGTATAACTGTACATGCAAATGCGTATCTTCTACACAGAACAAACTACCCTCATTCCTTCAGCCTCACCCCGTGCAGTGCATGTTCCTGTGCTGACCAGGCCACGACGGGCTCCGGGTGGTCAGACCCGGATGGTTCATGGCAGCTCCAGACATGGCCTTGGGAGTGGCCCAAAGAGAACAGTCCCTCCCTTCACCTTTCCTCTGCCTCAGAGCCCTACTCTGCCCTGTAGAGCTGCACAAAACTGTGACTAAGGAGGAGAAGATGCTGCTCAGGTCACCTTTCATCATATCAGAGGCAGCTACTACAGAGCACTCTCTAGATAAAAGGTCCCAACCAACGAGGCTCAAAAAAAAAAAAAAATCACATCCTTACCAATTTAAGCAGCTATATATGCATATGTTCAAGGTCTGGATTTCTGAAGCATTTTTTTCACAAAAAAATTTGAAACACTGGCAGCAAAAAATACTTTATTATATAAAGGGGATATATTTGTAACAGAACTGCTATCCGGCATACCTGTAGAATTTTTTGAAAGTCTTTCCAAGCATAGCTACCACAAAGTGATGCTGTGTCGAAAGTTCCAAGAAAACAGGGATGCCGTGGTGGTAAATGTGATAAATGTATAAATACCACTAGATGGCAGGGTTAGTCATTGGTATGAGGCTTGTTTCATCCAAGAAGTGGAAAAGCTGGTAAATTCTATTGCCTGACAACTAGGACTCGAGCGCTGGAAATTGAGTTCATTGTGTAGGATGTCTGATGTATGACAGTGTGGTTGTAAGAAAAGTGAAGTTTTCTCAGAAGGCTGATCAAAACACACCCAAAAAGGGTGAAAACCTTTCACCCTATGATTCTACAGAATTATAGAATGGCTTGGATTGGAAGGCACCTTAAGAATGGCTTGGATTGGAAGGGACCTTAAGTATCATCAAGTTCTCACCCTCTGCTGTGGGCAGGTACACCTTCCACAAGACCAGGTTGCGCAAAATCCCATCCAGCCTGGCCTTGAGCACTTCCAGGGATTGGTTATCCACAGCTTCTTTGGGCAGCCTGTTCCTGTGCCTCACCAGCACCACAATAAATTTCTTCCTAATATCCAATTGAAACCTTCCCTCTTTCAGTGTAAAGGCATTGTCCGTTGTCCTATCCCTACATGCCCTTGTGAGAAGTACCTCTTCAGCTTTCCTATAGCCCTCATTCAGGTACTGGAATGTGCTGTGAGGCCTGCCCAGAGCCTTCTCCTGGCTGAACAGTCCCACTCCCTCAGCCTGTCTGCAGAGGAGAGGGGTTCTCCAGCCCTTTGGTTATGTTCACAGCCTCCTCTGGACTTGCTGTGACAGGTTCATGTCCTTCCTGTGCTGGGACCCCAGAGCTGATGCAGCACTGCAGGTGGGCTCTCACCAGAGCAGAGCAGAGGGGCAGAATCCTCTCCCCGTTGGCCATGCTGCTTTGGATGTAGGACACGATCCAGGACATGTTTGGCTTTCTGGGGGGAGTGCACATTGCTGGGTCATGTCCAGCCTCTCATCCACCAGCACCCCCAAGTCCTTCTGGGCAGGGCTGCTCTCAGTCCATTCTCTGCCCAGTTTGTGTGTGGGATTGTCCTGACCCACATGCAGCACCCTGCACTTGGCCTTGTTGAACTTCCTGAGGTTCCCGAGGGCTCCCCTCTCCAGCCTGTCCAGGTCCCTCTGGATGCCATCCCTCCCCTCCAGTGTGGCAGCCACACCACACAGCTTGGTGTCACCACCAAACTCCCTGAGGGCACTCCCAATCCCACTGTCCATGTCCCCAACAGGGATGTTAAACAGGGCTGGGCCCAACACCCACCCCTGAGGTCACCACTTGTCACTGAGCTCCACCTGGACACTGAGCCACTGACCACAACTCTGAGTGTGACCACCCAGCTGATTCCTTATCCATCAAGTGGTCCATCTGTCAAATCTCTCTTTCTCCATTTTTGAGATGTATTTTGTTTGAAAATGCCTGCTTTCAAAAATAGCACCTTTTTGCATCATCCAAAAACTAACTGAGTTTTTGAAGTCTGCAGAGCATTTTAGTTTAGATTGGAGAATGCCTTGTTTCTGATGGGTTGCAGAAGTTCAATGGGAAGTTTTGCATGACTGGCTGATGTGTTTAGGACCCATTATTTTCTTCTGGACCAAAGTTACTGTGTTCAGGTTATTATTTTTGCAAGGAACATGTTGCCCAGAGAAGCTGTGGATGTTTCCCTGGAAGTGTTCAAGGCCAGGTTAGATAGGGCTTTGAGCAATCTGGTTTAGAGGAAGGTGTCCCTGCCCAAGGCATCAGGCTTGGAACTAGATGGTCTTTAAGGTTCCATCAAGACCCCTTCCAACCCACACCATCCTATGGCTCTGTGACAGTGAACCTTCAGTCAGTTTTTTTTCTACCAGCATGGGCTTCTTAAGGCTGTTAAGAAAAAGACTGGAGTCCACAACAAGCTTTCAGATATTTTCTTAATAAGTATCTTGTTTTATCTTGTTTTATTTTTCCCCTGCTTTCTAACCTGTGTTTCTAGATATATCAACAAGAGAAATTTTTATAGACTTGTTGTGAAGACATTTCATACACTTGGGAGCAATCCAGTCAGGAAAAGAAGTAATGTTGGGTCCCTTGTGATGAATCAAGAATACCGTTTCAAAACTGAAAAAACCCTACAGTACACTAATAAGTCAGTTGGTAAAAATATGTTGGCAGGACCAATTTTGCTTAAACAGTGAATAATGAATATATATGTTAAGGTTATTGTTTCTGGATAATTTCCAAATCTTCTAATTATTCACATTATGCCTTGAAAGTAATTTATTCAAGCACAGATAAATGGACCAGTCTGTTTGGGCCAAAGGGTTAAGGGTTTGAGCAGGGGATAATTTGTCATTTTATATTGGAACTACTGAACCAAATTACATCTAAGTTTTTTTCTTTCTAGAAAGAGGCATTCAGAAATCAGGATCAAAAGTGTTCAAATCAGGTTCAATCCAATAGCAAAGCAACATGCTTTTTTGCACAGAGAATTCCTGACACTGCATCTTAACATCCCAACAAAACCAAGCCTTTTTGTGGGCTTTGCTTACCTTAAACAATGGAGGAAAAAAAAGTACATTATAGTGAATGTAACTGAAAATGTAACAGTGACCTTTATGCTAGCACTTGGCTTCTAAGAACTGGTTTGAGAGTTTGTTATATTCCCCCTCATCTACCCATCCCCCTGCCCACCCATTCCCCACCAGCAGAAAGGAGAAAAACACCTCTCCCTAACAGGACTCACAGGAAGTGACAAATGTGAGGAAGGTACTCAAAGTTTTAATTTGTGAAATGCCCTTTTGTGGGGAAGAAAGCTTTCACATCTTTAACAACTTGTGTGTTCTCTCTATGTTCTACAATAACTCTAACACATTGCTGTGTTAGAGTTATTGTAGAAACTCCCTTACGTTTTGGAAGTTTTCGGTTTTGGAATCATTCTTTCACAGCAAACAGGAAATTCTTCAACTCTATGTTTCCAACTGGCTCCCAAGCACAGCAGAATTAAACAAAAAATACTGGTTCAAAACTCCTACATCATAAATAATGAATAATCACAAATAACTTTGAGTTGTAGTATTTTTTTTTAAAGTTGCTTGCAATTACTATATATTTCACTTTAAGTGACTCCTTTATTTCAGATTATAGAAATATCATTAAATAAGTACTTCAGTTTATGCCTTTTATTTCACAGATACAATATTAAAACTCTCTTCAAAATCTGTACTTTCATCCCAACCAGCAAAATTTCCCTCAACAGTCCTCCCAAATATTAATAAAATAGAAATTCTGGCCCCTCAAGACATTCAGAAATGTTCATATATTTTCCTTGAAAATTCACCACCAGACATTTATTTCCTGAGTCTCCATCATTAGGAGACCTCTGCACCAAATCCCATTTAATAAATGGGATGGTGTGTTTCACACTAACTTGAATTTGTCAGAGGGAAGTAGTTCAGCTTCTTAGCTGGGGAAAAAAAACTGGCAGCTGCTTTTCAGCACCACACTGAGGTCTTCAGCCTGAAAGGAAATTTATGGGGTCTTGACATTTTCTCGTGTCCTGTAAACCCTTTCTCAGGACTTTTTATTTTGCATACAACATTAATCATCCTTTTTTACCCAGCACTATGTGAGGAGCCTTCTGCCCCGAGCAGCTCGGGGAGCCCTGCCTGGACACCGACAGGCACCTTAGCAGGATCAGGAATGATGGTGGAGGCAGCTTTTTTCAGTCCTCATCTCCAGAGCAGACACAGAGCTGCTGTACTTTTCTTTGAAATTACAGAGGAAAGAGACACAGAACTATTCAGAGTGGTGATGGTGCCAGATGTTGAGGTTTGGTGGTGGTGGTGACTTTCTTTTTTGATTACAAGCGTGTGACCTCATTTCATGATGCCAGAATCATGTCTCTGAAATTTTAACATGCATGATCTTTTGTTAGATTAGAAATGATGATTTAAAATGTACTGGTTATTCAACAAACCTGGTAACTATAGAAGCAAAAGATTTTACAATATACATCTGCTTGACTTGCATCTCAGTGTAAAGTCAATCTACTGATATCCTCCAGTGATCTATGGGCCCCTGCATCAGGTCCTTGCCATGTCTTGTTGCTGCCTCACTTATTGACTTGTTCATTTTGTTTTTTGCCCCTATTAGCTTCATCTGTTGGGCTGAAATAATGGACTGGGAAATGCTGAGGTGTTACGTGAAGTGAAGCGGGTTCTGACCAGCATTGCCCTGCAAGGAAAAAGCCCAACTGGCATTGCCCAAGGGAGACTCTTGGACACTTCTGCTCCATATAGGGCCACGGTTGGGGTCAGGAGTAATAGACTCACACAACCATGACTGAGATTATTATTTAATGAATAAGGCAGATTTGGGGTCTAGACCATCCTTCTTCTCTATGTTTGTACAGTGTTAATTTTCAATAGGAGCTTGCAGTAGCTGCCATGATATAAATAAGTAACAACATCTGATTCTTCTGGCCCTCTTCCTCTTCCCTTGTTGCTACTCATTCTGTGCCTTTGCACAGTGGAGACCTTTTTACCAACTAGTCTGAAATTTTCTGGGTTAACATTTTAAATGAACCATGTGCAATCATGCTCTCCCAGATATTTTCAATTCCTACCACTTACCTATGCAGCTCTTCTGCGTGTGT
Organism: Cyanoderma ruficeps; assembly: GCA_008694505.1. Lineage (NCBI taxonomy): Eukaryota > Metazoa > Chordata > Aves > Passeriformes > Timaliidae > Cyanoderma > Cyanoderma ruficeps. The sequence continues at coordinate 1,100,421 of VZDJ01000084.1, read as the reverse complement.
TTTGACACAAGGCCCAGAAGGACCTGCTATTTTCTTTTCAGGCTGTTGAGTTGTTTGCACCAGCTGTTTGCATGTAATCTTTAAGACCCCCTTAATCAAAGCAGAAGCTGTGTTGAGGTGATGGAAAGAGACGGCGGCGTTTTCACCACGTGGATTTCAAAGCCTTGTCTTCAGTTTGACAGCTTTGGCTTTTTTTTTTCTTCTCACATTTTTCCTCAGAAAAACCATCCACAAAGCTGTTCCCTGCTTGAGGTTCCTGATACGAATATCAAAGAATGACCTCCTGAGGGGATCCATAAACGAGTCATCGTTCAGGACCTCTCTCTGCAGCCACCACTCTCTTGCTGGCAGGACCAAGAGCACTTGTGTTTCCTCTGTTTCTACTGGAGAAGCTGTAAGTCTTTTCTTGTTTCCATGAAAGAAAATGAGTTTAACATTTCTCAGACTCTAAATAGGCAACTCTATAAATATATATTTAAAATTAGAGAACAGAAAATGGAAGGAGAATGTAGCTAATTTTTTTGGGTCATGTAAGGTCATTTCTGAAAAGCTGGAAGTTCATGTATGATTTACGATCAGAAAAAGCATTCGGGCTGGCATATCTGTGTGGTTCTGATGCCTGCTGGGACCAGTGATGTTCAGATTAAGCCTTTAATGTAAACTAAAATGAGCCACTGTCAGACATGCCCTGTGTCACCAACTAATGGCTATGTTAGGTGTCTCACATGTCTGGAGGACAAGAAAACAATCTTCCATCCAAAGTTTTATGACTTGTCCAAAAGCTGTTTTATTATTTTAAAACAAGTCCATTTTCTGTAGGATGGGAATTTTTTCATTCCTTTACCTGGATTTCAACCATGAGGAGGGAAAGGCTCCTGCCCCTAGAGCATTGTGGGTTATTTTGTAAGAACATACCCCAAGCATCAGTAAGGCTGGTGACTGAGTGAGATAGAAATGAAAGAATACCTTGAGATTCTTCACAGCCTCCCTCAGTCACAAGAAGCTGGCCTTGCCTGCAGAGGTGCTGTGAAGGTGGCTCCTGGGGGGGATGGCAGCCATGGCAGAGCCTGGGCTAGGTCTGGCCCTCCTGGGGACCTATGCTGTTCCCCCTCAGTTTGGGCAGCAGAGACCTCCCAGAGTGACAGCTGCTGCCAGTAACCTCTCACAAAATTATAAATCCTAGATATACCTTCTTTACCTTTAGGTATAAAAATCTAAATTTTCTCCCATTACTCCTTTCTTTGATGCCAAATTAAGTAATTTCAGCTGCATCATCCTGATCCAAGAAGCGTTCTGTTCTTCACTGTTGGTCACTACTTGGTTTTGGTTTGTTCAATGTTAGCAGGTTATTGCATGTGTTTTGATGTGGGTGCTGCTTAAATAGACAGGGTAATGAGGGCAAGAGGCTTCAGCTTTTGGCACAGCTTTGGGTTAGGAGTCTCAGTTAAAAACCCCGCTGCTAGTGGTGAACGGCACTGTGCTGAATTGATGCAGCTGAAGGCAATTGTCCTTGGGGCAACTGACAGCTCAGTGCAGCTGTAGAGGTTTTAGCTGAAACAGCAGCTGCTGAAATAAAAGCTAAGCTCGATGACTTTGGCATGACAGCAGGACTGGCTGAAATTTTGGAATGCTTGAATAAAATATTGATGGGCAAGAAATGACACCAGGAACACTGTAAAAGATGCAGCTGTTGCCACCAACATGTTCCTCTGTGTGCTGTGTACATGTTAATGAAGGAAACAAACAAATTTTTGAGTCGTGTCAAGGAGGGTTTCATTCAAGGAGTTTTATCAAACAAGTGAGGGGGAATAAACAGATGGCCACACATAGATGTTTGAGCAAGGTGATGCAGAGGAATTATGCACTATCTTCCCACTTGTGTGAAGCCCTGTCTGCCTGCCTGCCTGCCTGCATGGCCTCTGTCAATCCATATCTAAAAGCTGCTGTTGGAGTGGAATGATCTCATAATTGATGCTCAATCAAAAAGTCACCCCAAAGTAAGGGGTGACAGACAGCCTCACCCCAAGCCTGTAAATGAAACAGCACTTTTGCAATGTCCCATTGGTGATTCATTACTGACATGCTCCTAGAAAATTAGAGCAAAGCCCACCTGTTGTATCCCATGCACTAATGATAGTTTGTAGAATCAGTAAGCTTATGAAGATTGAGAAGCCCTTGTTGTTCTGGATATTCTGCTGGGATGTATACAAACAAGGCTTTGGATCTGTCCCTGCCCATGGTTTTGTTTCAGCTGGTGGTCACACAGAATGCCACAAGGCATATTAAACAGATTGTATTGGCTCCTATCTTTAGAATTCAGATGCTCTGCAGGTATGAATATAGCATAAGCAATGAGATTTAAAAGGGTGAAAAACATCCTGGTGAAAAGAGCTTAAATAAATTTTCACTATTTCCAGGTTGGTTTTATTTTTGGTCAGCAAGCAAAATAGACAAGGGTAAGTGACAAGACTGAAAATAAAGCCTCTCCCCAGGAGTTTTGAGTGTTGAGACCTATGTTAGAACAGCTTTAGTTTTCTGTGAACGTGCATGGGTTTTGCTAGAGTTGGAGAACTTACAAGAATTTGAGAGAGGATGCAACTGTCTGAAATCCTTCATCAATTTGTGATTAGACCTGGAGCAATGTAGAGCTTGACCCTGTAGAGCCAGCTCAAGAGACACTGAAGCCTCACCGAAGCCATTCTTTCTCTACAAGTCTGAGACAAGAGAAGAGAGATCTGCTCCCAAAGACCTGCAGCTACGATACAACCACGGCCGAAAAGGTATGTAACAAAGTCTCAGCTGAGAACTCTACGTTTTAGTGTTAATCTTGTTGGAGTACATCATCTCTGGAATGATAATTCAGCCTTTATGCCCATCTATTTCATCTGTAGGCTTTATTTATACTGATTCTAACATCTTCTTTCTCCTTGCTGCTATGTCTTTTCTTTCTTTTTTGTCTCTTTTTTTTTTTTGAGTGTGTGTATGAGACAAATGAGAGTGCCAGTAATCCATAATTAGTTTTTATCACTAATATTTGCCTGTTTTTGGAAAGCCAGCTCTGCTTATAGCTCTGAAGCTGCATTAAGGCATAGTCAATAGCATCAGATGTGAGAAGATGAGTCCTTTGCCTCTTAACCTGTTTATCTACCCCAGCTTTGGTTCCTTCCTTCATCGCCCTTGTGTCCATACTGTGGCACTCTCCTTTGAGAGTAAAGTCAAGTCTGCAAAACAGAGTTTGACATGATAGAAGCCACCCTTTTCCTTCTTTTCAGTTTACATTAAAATGTTTTATTTTTGTTGAGGGGGAAGACGAGAAAGAAACTCCCATTTCTTCCTAAGGGTGGGAGAGTCTGGCAGCTGCCACCTTTCCCTCACTGAAAGAGGAGACGGTGAGTACTCAGCACATCCTCTGTGGATGCATCCCCCTCATTGACCAAACCACTGAGGTTTGGTGTCCTGCTGTTGAGGAGCACCCCATTCCCTGATGGGAGCAGTAGGTCACCCATGAGTCAGCTTCTGCCAGATTGTAACACCAGATTCTGAAGGAGTACTTGTATGGGTGGCACAGTGTCAGGCACACACCAGTGCTGCCTTTTCAGGGAAAGACAGACGCAGCTTACCATTCGCTGTCTGTGGCTGGACTGAGTAGCATCCCCTTTTTTGATGGAGGCACCCTTTCTTGGGGTTACTCAAGTACATGCAGACAAACACACACACCTTGAGCAGCTACAGCATCTGCTTCTGTCCCCTGTGCTCCCTTCCAGATCTGAGGGTAATTGTTTTGGGACAGCATAGTTTAAAGTAGGAACCGCTCTGAAAATTTCCAGCCAACCAATGACCCGGTTCCTGCATGACTCTCTCCTGTCTTCTTTTATGTGTGTCATTAGGACCAGGTCCTGAGAAACCTTGTTCTTTTCCTGTAACTGTTGTAAGCAGTATTGGTAGAAAAACAGCAGCTTCAAATGTGGTGTCAGGCAACATGGGCTCAAATCTCCTTCTTAGTTCTGCTGCCTTCTGTCTGCAGCCAAGTGTGTCCAAGGTTGCAGGCAAGGGGCAAAGGCAGGTTGTAGGCAAATGGCAAAGGATATTGTCTCCAGGTTCTGGAGAATCGTTGGCTTTTGGTCTCACAAGGAAGGAGAAGGGAAGTAAATCTCAGGTGGTCTGCATTAACTGTTTAGTAATAAAATAAATATATCTGTATCAAGGAATCTACCAACTGTATAGCCCACAAGAAGGCTCATGTGCCATACTTTGCCTTTGAAAGACAACTCTTGAGTTACTTTGGTAAATAAACCTTTAGACTTTCAGTGGCATTCACTGAGCTATGAGGAGTTTATTTACATTGAATGTTCAAGGCCTCATTTGCTTTTCTTACTGTTTTCAGCAGAGATTCCTGTGTGTCGTGAAGGTCCTTTGTGTGTTCATTGCAGCTAAATGCAATGCATCGCTGTTCATATTATCAGAATAAATATTTATTTGTCAAGCTCAGTTAGTGTTTCATGAGACCACACATTTGTCCTAAAAAAAAAAACCAAAACAAAAAACCTAACAAACAAACCAAAAATAACCCCAAACAACCAAAAACCAAGAAAACAACCCCCAACAAACCCTAAAGAAGCACCAATGCATTTTTTGATATTTATTTTAAGGTTTCAATAGCATTACTGAATTGTCTTGGACTGAATTCCAATTAGAGCACTTCCAAAAACACTCAGTCGTGGACAAGCCAGTCAGTGTCCCAGGCTTGGTGCATTCCAAAGCATAAAAATGGATGTGACTGTTTTCTGTGCTGCCACAAAGATATGATCCAGCCTTATACTTCAGTTATGATAGTAACAAACTTATGTAGGATGACACCTGGAAATTTAACATGGCAGTGAAGAGGCTTTTCTGGAAGTATTAAACTGTGGGTTTGGATCCTTGATTTCAAAGGAGAGTGATCAAATGTCCTCTCTGCATCCAGGTTTTGTTTCAAGGGAATTACCCAATGTGAAAAATATTAAAAAAACTTGTAAGTGGGTGTTGTGCCCACCAAGAAACCTATCCTTGTGTTGCAGTGAAAACAGCACTTGAAAGGGAGGAGTGGTTTTGGAGCTGGATTTTTTCATTCTATTATCATCTTTGATATGGAAGAATGGACAGTTCTTCTCTGTCACACTGATTTAAACCACTTTTTTAGCACAGTGGGCTTCCCTTCACTTGGTAGGTAGAGCAGCTGGACAAATCATTATCAATAGAGATTTGTGAATTATTCCTGCTTCTCGAGTAGTATGACACAAAACTATAGGAATTACATAGTAATGAAGTAAAACCTGCACTTTAAATTTTGGTTTTCCCTAGAAAGGAGGGATTTCCAGCTTATCTCTATATCTGACACAGTGATTTTATCACCTTAATTGTCATTTTTTTAAGGAAGCCAAAACTGATTAATTCTGCCTTCCCTTGCCTGATGCTTTCAAAGCCTACTTAGTTGACTCTGAATTTGCATACTGTGCACAAGACTTATGAAAAGAGCACAAGAGGCCTTGCCATCAGAGCCAAATTAGTAATCAGAATTCTCTCAAAATAGGCAGATAAGAAATTGTTTGTAAAGTGAGTATTTATTGCTTCTTCTTGGAGGAAGCATTTTCCAATGTGTGAATGCAAGGCCACCAACTTTTCTGAGGTAGTATCAGGAGCCATTTGGGGAGAGACAGAGATTGTCACATGGTTGACAAACCTTTAGGAAAATAAAGAATGAAGTGTACTTGAGTCTTATCCATGATCTCTTCCATGAGAAGAGAGAGAAGTGCAATAATCTAGTACCCTGATACCCTGAGATGTGTTAAAAATGAAGTAATGCCATTATTTAATGATGAAATAAGTGAGATACAGGAATGAGCTTTTGTTTTCTTCTCTTTTTTTTTGCCCTTTTTGGTCTCTGCTGATATTTGAGTACATCTTCTTTTGCTCCATTTAACATTCTGTTTTCCAAGCAATACATGTTAGCATATCATGATTTTCCCTCAAGTTAATGATTCAAGTGTTTAGAAAATTGGCCTGGTGGCTCAGATATTGACTAGTGGCAATGAATATTTCAAATACTATTTTCCATAGCCGTGTGGTGTCTGACAATGCTAAATCTTGTGTCTCCACTCCAGGTTTCACTCTCCTTCAGCTGTTTGGAGAAGGTGCTCGGGCAGCCTGTCCTACCCAGTCCCTCTGCAGCACTCGTGACCAGCTCCCTGAGAGCAACTTCTCTGCCTGTCAGATTGAATAGCAGCAGTATCACCAGAGAAGACTCAAGTACTTCTCTTATGGCAACTCAAGGAAGTCAAGTGAATGGAGTTGTGGATTCTGTCATTAGCAATGCAGTCCCTCGCATCATCATCATTCCTACCTCAGAGACAAATCTGTTTCGTGAAGAACTAGAAGAGGAAGAGACTGAATTATTCCACTTTCATGACAAAAAGGGCAATCTCTTGGACTTGGAAAGGCTTAGCTCATCCATGGAGTTCCTTGAAGCTGTTGAGAAATTTCTATCGTAAGTTTGTCAAAAGAAAACTTTCTGGTAATTATTTTCTTGGCATCTTCTCCACTTAATTATACCAAATAACTGAAGCCTTGTAGGTTAGATCATCAGATTCTTTTTTTTTTTTTTTTGTATGTTTATATGGTAGTCACTAGGCAGCCTTCAGATTTATCTTTGTCCAAACCAGCTCAGACATGGAAACAGGCTTTCTTTCAGATTGTGCTGCAGGAAATGAGCAGTGGAAGGTCTGGCAGCATGATCGAGTGGCACTTGTTAAGGAGGCTGCCTGGTTTGTTGCCACTGATGGGGGTGCCAGGAGAAGGGAAAACAACTGACTGACAGCAGGGTCAGCTGCTGAATGCTTCTTCTATCTGCACATGGAACAACGTTCCTGTTTTGGCAGCTCTGCTCTGGACAGTGATGGGAAACACCGCAAGACCACATTCTCCACCAGCCCCAGCAGTAAGGCAGATGGCTACATGACCTCAGCTAGAGTTTAATCAAATAATTCTCAGCATTATTTTTGCTGTGTTTTATTTTTTATATAGGCAGCTTGCTAAACATCAAGAAAGAAACCTGTGGTTTTTCACTGAGAAGTGACTGCTTCCCAGCTTCTAGTCCTCTGAAGTTTGGTGGTATACATCTGGATTTTACCTTAGCATTATCATGGTTACCTAAATGTCAAAATGCAAGGTGCTATATCCTAAAACATACACTACTGTAGAAGCATTCTGAGTACCTTCAGAGTTACAGTCCTGATTAAATATGTATGTATCCTAATGAGTCTGTGATTGAAAGGGTGAATGCTTACAGCTGGCTTGACAAGCCACTGACAAAAATAAAGCCTTGGCTGCTGTATATCACTTGTCTGTTCAGAGGAGGATCTTCTCATCTCCTCTGAAACAAACCAGCAGATGACTTTTACAGGTCACTTACCAGAGCCCTTCAAAGAGGGTAAAACATCATCCTGGGGAGAAAACCACGCAGTACTGTGGTGTTTGCTACAGGATCTGCACTTACATTGTTATCTGTAGTTACTAATTGTGCTCATTTTGTCTGTGCTTCACATTATGGCTTAGGCTCACAGGACTCCCCTAGCATTTCATTCCTAACTGCACTCTTCCTTTTTTTTTTACTAATTTTCCCATTTCTTTACATCTTCCCTTTCAGTCTCTGATTTTCAGACACAGGTAACAAGTTGAGCTACATTGCTCTTCACATAATATCAATGTATATTAGTAGAAATCAGGTGTTCCTCTGGATATAATAGTGCAAATATTTGGTCCGGGGAGACTAATAGTATTCAGACATTCAACAAGAGAGTGAAAGTTTATGTTCATAGTCTCAGTTTATTTCCTTGGCTGTATCCTAGATTGTGCAGAGACCACTGAGAGAATTTCCAGGTTTTGTGCATTGCACTGGCTGATCTCAGGAAGTAATTTCTCTTTGCCTGTTTTCCTGATGCAAAAACCAGATGGGAAGCATAGAAGTATTTTTAATTACTTTTTTCATTACAAAAAAGGCAACACAAATCTTTTTTGTAACAAGCTAGACAGGAACACCACTGAAGAACAAATTAGAACCCAGAGCAACACAGGAGAGAGAAGAATGCCTCCAAACTTTCACACTTGAGGCTCTGCAAGGTGCCAGACCTTTGAGAGGAATGGGACACTTGCTTTTGATATAGACTGTACAATTTTTAGAAGAAGAAAAAAAAGGTGCTGGTGGGTTACAGAGGTGCTTGCTGTGGCAGGCTGCCTGATGCAGTGCTGACACTCTTAATGCTGCTATTATTTGAGGTGCTCTGTTGGCTAGAGACCCTCATAGTTCCTTACTGTGGGAAGCAGGGAGGAAATCGAGGGTGGAGCCCCGTCATGGTTATGGCTGCCTGTGTGTCACCCTGGTGTGTGGGGCTGGGGAACCACGGCTCAGCTGGGGCAGCACCAGGCTGTGGTCCCTGCAGCCAGGCTGCCAAAGCCTGTGCCCACCACGTGCCGAGTTTTCTGACAGGGCCAGGAATCATGCCAAGGTCATCTACAATGAGCTCAGCAATTCCAAGGACAATTCCTCCATTTGAGGACTAGCACAGTGAGCAGACAGTGCAGGACAGCTGCTGGGGACTGGGGCAAGGACGTGCTCACTTGCAGTTCCACAGTGCCAGGTTTTCATCCACTGCAGTTTTGGCCACAATGAGTAATTAAATGTTAATTATGTATTGTGTTCATGGGAAATGGGGCAGGCTTAGTCCTAGGCTAAACATACTGTCCTGCCATCTTGGATTCTTGTCCTTTTTTTGCTGAACCTGCCCGCTCTGCTTTTTGTTTTTCCTACACCAACTGTGCAGTCAGTGACCTTTCTTCTTCTTGCAGTTAATATCCTCAGCTGCTATATCTCTTTTCTTCTTGAGCCAGATGTTAGGAAACAAGTGTTCTTTCAAGGCTTCCAAGACTTAGACCTGACTTTTACTGCTGTAATTACTCCAAATAATAATTGAAAATGCATTTCATGTTCCATGTCATAAAAACATGTCCTGGAGTAGATTTTGCACTCAGATTATGACAGGCTTATCCTGGGAAGACTGTAGGTAGGATATTGCCATAGGTTTTGGCAGGATGAAGAACAGAAGACCTGAAGTCATAGTCAACAAATTCCTCCGTATCTGAAGTTTTGCATTCTACCTGTTGGTCTACAAGAAGGCTCTCCAGTGATGTCTTGTATGTGTTTGGTACTATTACTGTGCTGGTACTGTGAGTGTGTCTCAGAAAATTAGCAGGCTTGAGGTATGTGCAAACAATGTTTCACTTTTATGCTGTTAGTGTCGTGCACTGTTGGTACCATTGCTTCGGAAGCTGCCATCAAGATTACTGCTTATTTAAACTGATGCAGGCTAAAATACCAGATGGTATAATGGTAGAGAGATAAAACATAAAGTTGTATGAAATATCAGATAGACTCTCTGCAGTCACTGTGAGACTTGCAGAAACATGTGTCATGGAGTAGATTAGTCTCAAATTGAATGCCACAATGCAGGAGAATTTTGCAAGCTTCTCTCTTGCCACATTAGAATAGATGGCACCTAAAAATGTACACTGATTAATGTTGCTTCCTGTTTCACAAAGGAATGTATTGGTTCACTCAAATTGAATAAAAAATTCTTAGGAGTTAAACTGAATTATCCATTGTTTGTTTTTCTTATTTAATCATTATTTGTGGAGCCAGGAGGAGAAATAAAAAAGCTGAGTCAAAGCTTTTGAAACCTATGCTCTGATCCAGTTAATAGGAGTATATATATATATATATATATATGTGTGTGTGTGTGTGTGACTTTATTTTCAAGTCATTTAGACTGCTCAGGTGCAAGCACTCATCTGCTTGAGTGCATAACTTCTAAATTTAGAGTTCACTGGCTTGGTAAAACCTGAAGTTATGCAGCTATTTTTGAAATACAATGACTTCAACTGGGATGTCAGGTGAGCAAAACAGAAAAAAATTAACCAAAGTCAATACATCAAAACTACAATATCAGACTTTGATCTTTGCCCTAAATCTGAATGAAAGTTAATGAGTAATTGTTTGTTGCTGCTAAAACTCTGTATAGCACAATGATAGGATGTGTTCCAGTTTTTATGAATAACAGAAAATCTAGACCACAAGCGTAAACATTTTCTTTTATCATAGGCAATGGTATTTTTTAATAGTTAAATCAATGGTTAGATAAAGTTTTCAAATAAGAAAATTTACTTACTTGAATCTTGATGCATCTTTCAGCTTTGGGCTGCTAATGACCTAATACCATGCTTTTCCAGAAAGCTCATTCAGTTCCCAGATATCCACCCATTTCACTCCTTTCAGGAGACCCACCTGAACAAGAAACCTTTGGCACCATCTAATCTTATTTGGTCTTAATCGTGTTTTTGGGTGTATTTTGAACCTTTCTGGGTTTGATCCACTTTATTTGCAGATACTTAGTTTCCTCTGCTCTTCTGTGTTTAAACCAGATGGTGATTTTTCTCTCTAGTTTAAAATAAAAAAACAGCAGTAGAAAGTCACACTGCCCCTAAGGATGGAATTTTAGCCCTTGTGGCAGCAGGAGAACCTGACACCAGGACAACACCAGAACCCTCACAGGAGGACAAGACCACTCCAAAAAGGTAGGGATGACATGTAGAGGCTGCAGAGTGACAGGCAGGGGATGGGGGTGAGGGTTACACAGCAGGAGTTTGGGGTTACAGGACAAAGCAGCAGGTCTGGGTGCAGACAGGGCAGAGTAGTTAGGGACCAGATGAAGGTCCAGGTCATAATCCAGGCTCCAGAGCCAGGGGTCAAGGATAAGGGGTAAAGGGTAGGGGTCAAATATAAGGGGTAAAGGGTCAGGGCTCAGAAGGCAAAGGTTGGGGGTCAGGGCTTGTGATGTGATGTGCAAAAATGGGAAAATACTGCATGGCAAATACCATAATTTGAAATTTCCTGACTTTCCTCCCAGCCCTTGGTTTTTGGGGGATCTTTTGTTGTTGTTGTTACATCTGGTCTTTGCTGCTTCTCTGTGCAAGTTATCCTTGATATTTTTGGTCTGGTTCTTTTACAAATATAGGAAAGCAAAGCAAGCTAGTGGGGAGATGAAAACTTGAGTACACTTTATGCAGCAGACTCCTTTCTCACACAGGAGTAATTAAAACTGCCCACAGTGCTTGGGTTCAGCAAGTGCATGGACCAGGGGACTGCAGGATGAAGCCTGGCAGGGTGGAAGCAGCCAAGATGCATCCCCTGGTTAGTCTCCACGTAAGCTGATGATCAGTTGTTGCTCTGCACCTCATCTGTAGCCTCAGTCTACAATCAGCGTTCTGTCTGCACCTTGAATGGACAAGTATTTAGTTGAAAAGTTTGGTGCTGGGATGCCTTTGTTGTACCTGTCACTGTTACGCTTGTGTTAACATACACTGCGGCTTACTAAGAGTTCAAATGCCTGTTGATATATTTTACTTGCGTTATGGTGTGTCTGCGTTGCACTCTGGTTGTACATATTAGTGCTACAGGTTGTAGCAGGACATGAAAAGCCAACTGCAAAATGCAAAGTCAGGTGTAAATCCACTGTTACTTATTATGAGAAGATGACTGGTGCCAGAAATCCTGGTGGCAACATTTCATGGTAAAATCCCCTGAGAGAAAATTTCTGTAGGGATTGTTGTGTCGTGCAATATAGTGACTTTCTTACTCTGAAATATTTTTCCTCTGTATTCGTAGTTATGTATCATGTAGGCATTTTTATTTAAAAGTCAGGTGCATTCTTCACCTTAAAGCAAAGCTCCAGAAGACTCTTTTCATCTTCAGGACCTTGTTCTGGATTGAATCAGCCAAAGACATGGGCACTAAGAGGTGAGGAGATGGGCTGCTGCTGCTATCAGTGGTGCATGGTCCTTGGAGTGATGCATCCCAGCCCTTTCCCTCCATGCTGAGGAGCAGATCTGTCCTCCTGGAACTGCCAGACGTGTGCTAGTGGGTGCCATATGAAATTGGTATTTTCCAGACATTTATAGGGAACTCAGTGTGAGTAGATTTTCATGGGGACAGCAGAAGATGTCTCCCTAGAGTTCCTCCTTGCCAAATTTCTGGTTCCTTTCTACTGCAAGCAGGTGGCAAGTCTCTTCAAAGGAACAGATGGATGTATTTAACATTAACAACTAATTTTCCACAGGCGTGTTCTTGGAAAGAAATGATCCCTATTTCCTGAGATGGAGGAAAAAAAAAAATCCAGCCCAGAGCAGACTACAAGTGTGGAAAATGTGAAACTGAACACACTGGAGTTCAGTAAATGCAAAGCAAATGAAAATGGCAGCTTAGAGTGGAAACTGTTGATCCACCAGAAGCAAAAAAGGACCAATTCCATCTTCATAAAAGATATAAAAAAGCCGTATCCAGGCAATTAAAACAAGCAGGGATTTTTTTTTTCCTAACCCCATCTATGGACCCCAATAGAAGTGGGCTCAGAGTCATCAGCAACTTTTCCATGCTTGGGTCACTGTGACTGTCTGGGCACCAGCATGTGGAGAAAATGGGGATGAAAAGTTTCTCTTACAGGACCAAACTTCATTCACCTTGTTAAATACAGCAGAAGAAGACCGAGGGGGATGTGACTACACATCTGGGATGAAAAATAGGGTATTCAAGTGAAGTGACAGTGACAGCCATCAGAGGCCAGTCTCAGGCACTGATTGCTCCAGTAGACTAATAATAAATTCCTTAAAAGTGCAAGTACCCACGGAAACAAATCCTGCTATTAAAAATCTCTTGAGATTACTTATTTGCTGACATTTTTAATCAGGCTGACATTGTTTTGAGTCTCAGTGCACGTGTGACTGTCAGGAGAGGGCACAAAGCAGGAGCCCTGCTGAAGAAACACAGTAAATTTCCTGACAATGCACAGCCATCGAACAAGGAACCGCTTCTGAATTGCTGAGGAGGAAAATTGCCAAGAGACCAGTAGGATCTCTGTTATCCTTTTTGTAAACTTTAGTGGAAAAATTGCATGTCCCCTAAGGTATTTTGTAATGTGAAAATAACTTGAACTTCAGCTGCCTGGCAGGGCTGAGCCTGCGTTGTGCTTTATTTCCCTCCTCGCTGTCATGCTACCTAAAAGCCACACACTTTTCTGGGGCTGGGAATTGAGGTGGTGTGGCATTTTCCTCCTGGCACCATATTATCTTTCCATCACAGTATAGCTAAAACCTTACTTTGCTGCATCAGAGCCTAGCAGCAAATGTTGAACTCTTTGACAAGCCCCTGGGACTCCCTCCTACGTCCCTTGTCCCCCCAGACTTCAGTCTGCCAGATGTGCTGGTCTGCGAGGCCAAGAGAAATGGGCTAGTGGAATAAAGACTTCTCTGCTTTTTCAGGGTTTTACTATCTTGCCTATTTTGGGAGGGACTGGAGTTGGGTTTTTTCTCTGTCTTTTTTTTTCTCCTCATAGATGCTTTGGCAAGCATCCCTACTGGCATAGGATTCTTACTCCGAATGCCTTTGGTTTTGTCCTGGTTGATTTCTTTTTTCTATGTGATGATTTTTCCTGGAGCAGCTTCTGAGCAGTGCTGAGGGTGCCTGGCAGATGGTCCTTCATGATTGGGTTGTTCTGCCATACTCTGGTGCTGCTGATGCACCAAGACATATGCTTTTGGGTGAAGCTTTTCCTCTCCAGCAAGAATTAACAACTAAAATTTCCAGAGGAGAAATTCCCATGGCATGTTTCCATTTTGACTGACGTGCTGTTTCCAAACTTGTGTAAGGGTGGGTTTTAACCACCCTGCAAAGTCTGATGGTTTGAGTCTCTCTTCTTCACACGCCTCTGTTTCAGAAGAGGCTGCTGTGCACTTCTGGAACATCACTGCTGTTAAAATACTGAAAACTCCTATACCACAGGCTACAGAAAAATCAGCAGTTTCAATAACCCAAGCTAAAATAAGGGAGAAAATCAGTCTGTAGATGGGAATCAATGGAGATATCAAGGTAACAAGCAGGTGGTAAGGAAATCCCCTCCACTGTGCTCCTAAAATCTGGGCCTGGATTCCAATGGACACAGTAAGGCTCAGGAAAAGCAATCACAAACACTCAAGCCAGACTCTTAACATTTTCATCAAACTGGGTAAAAAAGCAGAGGACTACCACAGTGAAAGGTCATGAGCCTTGATGTATTTTTCAAGTTTGTCTCTCCAGCCTGAATAGATAAAAACAAGATTTTGTTGCACAGAAAAACAAAAACAAACAAACAAACAAACAANACCCGAAACCAAACAAAAAAGAAAACAAAACCCAAACATACATACCCAGACTAAGGGTCCAGTTGAGTCAATATCTTGCCTCCAACCATGACCAGCAATAAGTAATCACAAAGAGAAACAAAAAAGGTACCAATACTTTCCTGCTCTGCTCTCCCAGAACTTCTGGTGATTCTATGCCAGAAATGGTATTTAATAAGTTTCACAGACCTCTTTGCTTCCATGGATTTATGAAATCACTCCTGGGACTCATGTGAAAGCCTAAGTATGAAAACATCCCACAGGCTTTGCAGTTTAATTGTGATTTACACAAAATAGGGCCTTCCTTTGCTTGCAATTTCATTCAGTGCCCTCCAGTTGTTCTGGGGTGGGGGAGAATGGATGCTTTGTGGGCACCTTCCTTGGAGTGCCCCTGAGTCTGCATCAATTCCACTCATCATCTCTCACGGGTGTGTCCCACTCTGTCCACCTGAATCCAGGAGCTCCATCACCTTGGCACAGAAACACAGTGAAACCACTGAATGCCTCGGGAGAACTGCAAAGCTGCTCTGGCTGCTCATCCCAGGAGGACATCCTGTGTCATTTGCCCTTGCCTCAGACACTCTGGTCTGGACCCTTGCCTCCTCCTCTCCCACCCCAGAGTATCCCTGCTCTTATGACAGCATTCCTTTGAAGCTGTGCAAAAGTCTGAAAGACTTGGAGTAGAAATGTGACGTGTTTACAGTTACAGAGTATTCACAAAATATTTACAGGATATATTTAAGCAGTTGACAGGCACTGTGAGGAATAACTTATCAACAAGCTGTCTCCCAGATCTGAGAGGCAAGAAAATGTTAATTATCCTCATTTAGCATAGGCAGAGGCTGGGATGAAGTGTGAGCAGACAGTAACAGTGTTATGGCAGTTTCCTCCTCTCTCCAGCCCAAACCCAGACACTCCACAGTCCCTGAAAGCAGGATGTGGTCAAAATCACTGAAATATATGGATTTGAACTGTATGTATTACATCAGAAATAGAAAATAATCTCCTAGATCCAAGCAATGCAATAACTGAAATTTTGCATCCCAACTGGGGTCCAAATTTTGCCACTTAATATTTCTATCTGTACAATATAGTGAATGTCAATGACAGATTTAAATGCACAGCTGCAATTGTCACCAAAACATATGCCTGGAACCTTCTCCAGGAATGATGAATAAATAGCAGGCACTGAATTAATATTATCCTTACACCTTAATCTGGCATGCCTTACGGATGTAACCAGAAATTAATATAAACATTGTATTTCTAAGGGCAGGGTTTCCAAGTCTTCTCTCTCAAAGAATATAACTTTTTAAATAAGCAATTTGGACAAAGTGTTGCCCACATTTCTATTCCAGCCTACAGGATGTTTCCTTTTATGCTTAGTAACTGAAACATCTTGTCTCAGTATTATCAAACATTGGCAATGACAGTGAAAGTCCCAGCATCTTGTGAGTGTGCCACATGGAAAAAACCCCTTTTTTAAAAATACTCTTAGAAAATCAATGTTATTCTTATATTGCCTTTGAAGGGAAAGCCCACAGGGGCCAGAGGGCTCTCCCAAACACAAGTGAGTGAGTCAGGTCTTTCCTCACATAGGCTGGGAGGAGAGAAAGGCAGAGGGAAGCTGCTCTATTTTTAGCTGCCTGAGACATGCAAACCTCATGGTGATGGGGAGTTGATAATTACATAAGAAGTCATACCAAGCTTTGCTATTTAGGTCTATCTGGCCTCTTCCTTATCTCAAGTGCTGTACTAGCAGTTCCCGCTCCGAATATCCGTAATCAAAATATAACGTGTTTTCCTGGAATCCATGACATGAAGTAATGGGCTATTTTACAGCATCTCTTTTCCATAGGCTGTTCTTTCTGGCTAATGATTACAGCAAGGCCCTGCTGCCATGGCTATATTGGTATCACAGCATCTGCTGTAGCCCCGCCAGAAAACCGTAAGGTGAGTAAAAGAGAGCCGTTTACCTTTACTGGGGAGGATGACTTGTGTTTGAACAGACTTTTAAACATTGTGGTTATTCCCTACACCCTGTTGCTGCCACCCCTATTGAGGAAAAGCATTTTACACAGAAAATACACCTATAAAAACTTTCCAGTCATTAATGTCAGCTCCTGTAGCTGGATGCATCCTGGGTGCTTTCACGCTGCTATGGCCCAAAATGCACCCACCCATGTATCAGGTGGCTGGCTGTCTGCAAAGGCAAGCAGAGAGTGTAGTTGCTTCTTTTCCACATCGAGGATCTTTCAGGTATTTCTTTAATTCCTCGTGATTAATTTAGGGGTTTTCGTATCATGTCTGAATACCTATGTCCCACTGAGCCCCTCTCTACACAATGTTCATCACAGGGTTCTCCATGCCTGCTTTGTGGGTATTTTTGCCAATAAAACCAGTTTTTCCCAGTCTCACTAGCAGCCAAAGAGGGGGGCAATGGAAGCAAGGAGGCTGGTTTATAGGTAATGGGCAAGGGAAGCTGTAAAGCCCTTTAGTGGCAATGTATCAGGAAAAGCCACGTATGTGACTGCAATTTGAAGCAATGATATTTTTTACAAATGCAACCTTTTATTCTCTTGCTGCTCCAAAGCACTGAGAGGAAACGAGCCCATTAAAAAGGAGGCTGTGGCCTGCAGCTCCCGGAATGTCCTGTGCCATTTGCCACAGGGGTGTTCTTGGATTTCAGGTGTGCAGAGGCTATATCCAGCTCCCGGGCACCAGGCTGAATGGAAACACTTCTCCTCACATTATTAACACAGGGCTAGATTCCAGCTGTCTAAATGCAACCAATTGGTTGAGAGTTTGGGAAGAAACCAGAAATGCTGGCAGCAAAGGTTTCTGTCATATTACACATGAAAAGTGCTAGAATTCAAAAAAAAAGAAAAAAATGGTGGATGAAAGGTCTCTCTATTTTTATATAGTAGAGTGAAAGTATTGGGTATCTGTGGCAATATTTAGTCCAAAGGAAAGTGTAATTGAATCCAAGTGACATAATGAGAAAATATCTGGCAAAGCCTGGTCCAGGGGAAAAGTAGCAGGGATCATTGCCTTCTAGAATTTAATTTTCAAGATGAATACGCAATGGAACTGAAAGCTATGGTATAGCTAAAAGCTATTGTATAGTAGAAGCACACTGTTTGGTGGGAACAGACAGAGGTGTTGGCATTTTAAAGCAGGAAATGTATGGAGCAAGAAGTGAGAGAGAACATTTTAGTGTTGTGGCTGAAAGTTGGATGATTTGCCTAGAACAGAGCAGCAACCAGGAACACAGTAGGGAAGAAGCAAGTGCAGATTGACGGAGGCAGGATGAAAACTGCCTAAAACTGACATACCAGGGTAACTTGGAAAATAATACACAGTTTCCTTCAGCCTTTCAGACACTCTAATGCTCAGCCTTGCTGCCACGGCAGGTGTCTCCAGTTAACATCAGGCAACACCTGAATGCTTTTGCTTCCCCTTATAAATTGGGCCTGTGACGGGACTTCTGCAAAGACAGAGCTTTAAGCCTAGTCATGTTTTTTCCCCCCCTCTAAGATCTAAAAGAAACAAACAATGGAATGCTTTGGTGTGAACAAAACAAGATGGGTCAAGCAAGAAAACCTTCAAATACACTGTGAAGATGAATTCAAAAGAACAGGTAAATTTGAGCAGATAATGTGGTTGCAGCCATCATCTCTGCAGCAGTCTAAGGATGTGTCTGCTAATGTGGCCTTTAAATGCTGCACATTGATATCTATATGCTTGATGGAGGCAATGAAGAAGAATTTGTTGGTGGGACTGATTTCTCCCTGGTGCTCTGTCTGCCTGAGCAGCTTGCTGTAGGTGATCTTACAGTGAGCTGGTGGTTGTTACAGCCCCACTGGTCCTTGCAGCCCAGGCAGAAAATGTAACTATTAATAATAGTTACTCATTTCTCCACTAATTGCTTTCAGTGTCTTTTGTGGGAGAGAATGCAACTCGCCATTGGTTGTGTTCAGAGATACACGGGATGTTATTAAGAGAAGAGCTATGTGCTAATTGAAGAGCAATTTGGCTTCTAAAACCAGGCATCCTTGAACTGGTGCTTGTCTCTCTATTCCTAGTTTCACATGCTCTGACCTGTAGGAGAAATGCAGTGAGCACAAGCAAGGAAAAGAGAAAATCAAATTGCTGTTTTGGCGCTGGCCTCTTTCAAAATTTATCTCTTTTTTTTTTTTTAAATGTATTTATTATCTCTATGAAAGCATTTTGCCCAAAGATAAACAATGCTTCCTTGGGGATTGCCAGAACCCCTTTATTTTCCATTTTTAACTTGTAAACATTGCTCCAAGACCACCCCCCCCACACTCCCATCTGTTACCTAAAGCTGAGAGATGGAGGAACTGGAGGTCAAACTTGAGTTCAGCTTCCTGTGAGAAAGCAGGACCGAGATTCCTTAAACATGTTAAAGCTTTGCTTTAGATGGATTGCCTTTCTCCCAGTTGCCACAAAATACTTCTAAAGGAAGTATTTACATTTTTAAGTGAATTATTTCTTGTTTTCCATGCTTCCTCACTGAAGGTAACAGTTAACTGCATCTATGGCTTGGCAGTTCTCCTTTTTTCATTTTTCCTTTTGCTATTTTTCAATATTTTCCTAAACATTGCCAAATTTTGAAAAGCTGCAGCACAACAAAGCAAACTGATGGAAAAGGATCTCTGGGTGTAGCAGAGTGAAGGGGGTGAGCAGAAGGAAAGAGTACAACAGGAAATTCAGGCTTTTCTACTTTGATGGGAAAAAAATCCCAAAGTTGAAAAATCTATTCAGAACAGTTTTCAGTATTCCGGTGTCTTGTAAGAAAAATTGAATAAAAGAAAAAATAAATTAATTTTGTGGTCTATCTGTGTCCAGCTGTGGTCCTGGTCCATGAAATCTTAGTCCCTCTCAGGGTTTGATCAAGAGCAAATTGAGAGACAGTCTTAAAATGCTGATAGCCTTGCATGATTTGAGCAGCTGAACTGAGCTGCTTGGTTACATTTTTGCAATATTTTATATGCAGCATTGAATACTCAATGGCTATTTGCCTAATGGAAAGGAAAATGGAGAACACATGGACCAGATTAATAGGGAAAAAATTGGATTTTTTTTCTTTTTTTCCTACTGGCTTGCGTTCACCTACTTTGATGGAATTATTAATGATTTATGCTGCAATGCAATATATATAGCTAGTGAGGCCTTAAGTAAGGCTAAAGTGAAAGAACAATGGGCATTTCAAGTGTACAGCAGTTTTGGGCAGGGAGGTGAGCTAAGGAAAAACAGTAGAGTGAAAGAGTCACTAAAATTGTGCCTGAAGATTACTTTTCTCTACAATAAACAGTATAGTATCCCCCTCTTCTTCCTCTGCTGTCTGGGAGGGGAGACCCTGGAGCCTCTCCTTTCTGGAGAAAGGCTTCAGAGCATCTGGCTGCCAAAGGGGAGCTGTACATTGCAGGGAAGGGAGCTCTGGAGGGAGGCATTTCTTCATTTAAGTGGCAAAAGTGGAAAAGCTACACTGAACCCTTCAGCTTTTGTCTGCTCAGCTATGGAAAGACAGAGCTTGACTCATGTGTTGTTAATTGCCATTGACAGATAAACCAGAAAGAACCCAGCCTAGCTGAATTATTTGTATTCCTTTTTCCAGTTCACTTGAACTGGAAATCAGTGAGATGCAAAAAATAGAAAGCCATGAGGTTATCATTCACAGAGCCACTTTTCCTAGTAGAGCTGTGCTTTAAATCAGCAGGACTGTCAACCCTCTGACATGGCCAGGCTGTAAATACTCAGTCATTGCTTCATTTGGGGTGCAGGGGAGTGGTGAGAAAGGAATGACCAAAAGCTTTCCCAGAAATATGCTGCCCCAAGGATTCATTTGTTGAATAGAGGCTGTGCCAATGCATTAGTCTGCCAGCCTTGTACCTCTATTGAAATGTCTCTGCTGATTTATCCTCAGTATCTGCATTCCCATGTGTGAATTCTGTACCTTTCTCCATTTGGCTTCACGATCTGTAGACAGAGGCTGAATTTTACAGGATTCTGTGTGCAACAGGGCATGGCAAATGCCCTCTTCCCTTTTCAGTTGGTCTCAGTGTTTAGTGTTCTTCTCTTATGCTTTAAAACCATATTGGATTTTTAAAAAATTTTTTTCTTAAAGAAAATAATAAGAAGGTTTTAAAACTTTATCCACTGTCTGCAACTCTGCAGGAATTAGTCTGGATACTGCCCTTTTGCAATACATGTGACTGGTCCTGATTGTTTGGGTTGCTAACGGAGGATTAAGAGATTTGGGAAAACTCATTCACTCTCTCATTCTTTCATGATCCTCTCAGATGCTTTGGCTGATTTTCTGCCTGCCCAAAATCGGGGAATGGAAACAAAGATGTGTGACTCTTTATACCATGCTCCTCACAGCCAGGAAAACCTTCCACTTGTCACTTGGCAGGAAACAGCAGGATTCCTGTATGACGGACTTAACCCCAATCCATATTTTTCCCAGTTGTGATTTTGGACTTCATATTGCATACATTGATGTTGAGTCCTTTATATCAGCTGAAAAGTCTGACACCAATTTCTTTTTCCCACTGTGCCATCATACAGATGCTAAACAGTGGTAGCTGTGTCAGGAAATACAGTTGTATATCTGCTGCTAAAAGCAGTCACTGTTAAATTCATTAGAATTGCTTTTTCAAACTGGTAAAAGGAGAAGTTTCTGTTCTTAGGATCATTATATACCCACAGCCAGAAGCCCATTTCTTCTGCTGAAGATCAATATAAACCACTTCTTGCACCTCCAGTGGCTTTTATTACCAGAGCCGGTGGGAGGAGAGGCCCCCTGGGTATCCCTCAGAGGAGCCTTCTCTCCTGGGATATGGGAAAACACTAGATGTCATCAGTGAGGTATCCTCTCCCGGCAGTAACCTACACCCAAGGCTGTCGATAGACTAGCTTCCCAGGATCCTGATGCATTTTTATAGGAAAGCCAGGAAGAGTCTCTGAAATCCCTGTCTCAGACAAGTCTAGGCAAGGCTTCAGGTTGTCCAGTAAAAATCATGTCAGGATTAGGCTTGATTTTTAAGTCTATTTTTTAAGCCCACTTTTATGAAGAATGAAAACATTATTAAAATACCAAATGAAATAGAATCTTTCTTTTATTTGTCTTTTAGTTATCAGTTAGATCTTACTGAGGATTTTTCTCCCCCTTCACTGTTGCTTTTTCGCTTCCTCTTTGCACAAATCTCTCGCCACAGTGTCCCTAAAACAAAATGGAAATCACTTTCTTATTCAAGGAGGCTGTTTTGTGCTGTTGAGATGTGAACTGCAGTGTACCAGGAGCACAGAATTCAAGTGAAACTTTCCCCAAAGAGGGCAGGGAAGTCACTAAAATAGTATTTTAAAATTAAACAAAAAAGTCCCTCAAACATAAAAATTACAAGGAGACCAAAGAAAATGTAAGAGGCTGACACTGCTCCAACAACTTTCAAAGAGGTTTAAACTCCTCAGGCAGGAAAAAAAATCTGCTTTTGCCTCTGCTATGACTTCACTCTCCTCTACTGAGTCCTCCAAGCCTTGGAGAATAAAAGGGTCTTGTTTTGACCAAAAGGGGATTGCTTTTTTTCATTATTATTCTAGACAATTATTCTATCTCCTTTTCTCTCCCTCCTGGTCATTTTCAGTGCCAAGGTTACAAAGATGGAGGTGGCAGTCAGAAAGAGGCAAACTCCAAAAATAGAGAATCTATTTTATCTATTTTCCACTTCTTTTCTTAGATATATGTGAATTATTAATACTAAAAAGAAGAGTTTATTTCCAATACATTTTAGGTTGCTAGAATTTTTGTATTCTTTTTTGAGATCTACTCTTGGAGCTGCTAGGAATGAGGGAGTTTCATCTGTTTGTGTTAGGGAATAAACTTGTCACAGATGCTCCAAATCTTCCATTCAGTTCTTGCAGGTGACATCAGTAATGGCACTGGAGACTTACAAATCCTGACACCCACACAGTCTGGCCGTAATTTCAGCTCATAAACCTCTATAACATCACATTTCACAAACGAGTGTGCATGCTGGGCTAAAAGAAAACCCTTTTGCCTTCCTTGCCAGTTTTGGCAATACCTCAGACCCTGCTATAAAAGAAGTGTGGCTCAAGTGGTAGCAGCTATGAAACTAAGATCTGTATTTAAGATAAAATCTAATTTAGCATCTATGAAATTAAAGCAGATTCTCTTCACAGAGTCTAAAAAGTAGACGTATGGCCAAGTCCAGATCCCCTTTGCTGACTGGTATGGATCCTGGATTAGACAGCAAGAATACATCCTTAGGAAAAAAAAAAAAAAGAAACTGAAGAAACCATCCAGGAAATTGTGGAGCTTAAGGAATTAGCTGTAAGCAGAGAAATGGCAGCATCTGTGGGAGAGAATGCTGCCATAAATAGCAAAATATGGCTTAAAAAGTTGGAAATTGTGAAATAGCTTTCTATTACCATGAAGTGGAGAAACAGTTCTTGAGTCAGCCTGTCAGGAAAAGAACCATCACGTAAAAAAGCTCTAGCTGACATGAAAAAGCTCTAGCTGACATGATCCTGTGTCATGCTCTGCAGTTAGCATCCAGTTTCTGTGGCTACTTCCTAACTAAAATGATTTCTAAACAGCAGTTTTTCATTAAATAATAGAATCATCAAAGCTGGAAGAGACTTTTAGATGACTAACCCCAGCCATCCTTACCCAGCACTGCCACTGTAACCCCATAACCAGTAAATCATCACCCAGCACCAGGTGCCTCTCAAACACCTCCAGGGATGGTGACTACCCTGGGCAAGGCAGCCTATTCCAATGCCCAGCCTAGCAGTAGACAGTTCTATCTAATATCTCCCAGTCTGAGGAAGAAACAGACTTTTCTCCAGTCTGTTTCACCTGGGATGGCTGTAGGTGGTAACTCAGCCACACACACTACTGAGCACTGGCTGTGCCTCACAAAGCCAGAGGGAAGGTGGGTAATGTGGTCCTCAAAATGGAAATAAACACTGAGTAAACCTAGGAAGAAGCTCAGTGCTTCTGAAGGAGGCATTGGAAAAAATACTTCACTCTTCTTGAGTGAAGTCTCTATGAGACCCTTTTTGTCCTCTGTCAGAGCTGGTCATTTTTGCAGTTCTTTGTCCATATCTGCCTCTGATCCAGCTCCCAAAATAGTCTTTAAGTAACAATGGGCCTTGCACATTGCTCTTAAAGCAAGAGATACACAAAAACTATTGTGGACCTATGGGATGCATTAGGTCAGCCTTTTCTCAGCTGCATTTTTCTCCTTTAAATTCAATTGAAATAGTACTTATTCTTAACTTATTTATTTCCATTGTTCTGAGGTCCCTATGTACAGGAATGACTGGGCTGCCTCTCACTCATCTGCCTCAGCTGGAGAACAACAGACAGTGGAGTGAATCCAACAAAATCACCTACAAACCCCATGATGTCTTCTCCACACCCACATCTGGCACACAAGTAAGAAGCTTCGTTTCTCTGATCCTCATTTGCTTCCCCATCTTCAATCTGTTTTCCTTTCCCTCCATATGTTTCCATCCTTGTGAAACTGTTTGCTTTAGAATCTAAAACCAAAAAGAAAAAAGCCTTAAAGCTCTATGGCATGGTGCTTCTTTCTTACCATTTTTCTAGTAAGCAATCCCCGCTTTTAAAGTGGGAAGTGTTTGTTTTCAAACAAAGTGTTTGCCGCTGTTCCCCTGCTCCCGCTGAGATATTCTGGAGTTGTTCCTTTTGGAGTGCCTTTACTCATCTGCAGAGTGAAGAAAGTAATTAGCTCCATTTAAAGGTGCTCAAGATCCATTTTTGAGGAACAGCTATGGGAAAAGGGAGGAATTTTTCAATCCTTTTTATCACTAGATGAGCCTTTTTGACCTCTGTGGCTGGTGGTGAGACCTTGGGAATTGAACATTGTTCTTTGGAGGAGACTTCACAACTTAATGTCAGCAGAATAACTCCACCCTGTCCCCTTTACATCTTACAGAGAATACCTTTCCTTGCTTTCACTCTAAGCCTCGGGGAATTTGTGGATGCACATGTACGTGGCTGAAGCATAGTTTTGAGTGGAAGTGAAAGACGAGGACAAGCAAATAAATAGACACTCAGAGACGATGAGATTTTTTTAGGGCACGAAGGGTCTACAGCTATCTTTCCATTAAATCCCCTTCTCACTAGGGGGGAGGCTATTATAAGAACAAGAGTACACGACGTTTTCCGCACCCATTACGTAAAGGCTGCGAGTAAATCCTGTTCAGTTCCTTGCTGGCCTGTGCCATTTCTCAGCAGAGCAGTTTGAATATTGCCATGCTGGCTGTTGACTGGGTCTCTGACAGTCTACAGTGGCAGTAAAATGCTGCCCTTCTGACGTGGGATCTTTTGGCACTTGCTGTGGAGTTTTGTCCAAACGAACGTGCAGGCAGCAAATAGAGACTCTCACCCCCTGCCTACGTGGGAGCTTAGATCAAGGGGCAGTTGAAACTCCCCCCAGTTTATATATAAATAGAATTGTATATAAAATCCCAACACCATTAGCTTACACAAATTGTGTATGCCAATCATTCTAAAAATTCTTTCCAAGCAAGCAAATCCTCTATAAATCTAAGAGATAATCAAATACATGTCTTGCAGTCACTTTACACCTTTGGTGACCTCATCAAAACATGCCAGTGCTCTGCCAAAATCCATGACTCTGTCTGTACATTTTAGCTGTTCCAGGAAGTTTGTGCACCTGATGCAATGTTACTTTTATTAAACCTCCTTCTTGTTTTAGTTCTTTCTTTTAATTTAACTAGGGTCAAGAGAGGTGTATAGCCACTGGAATTAAGCTGAATGTGAAGAATGATCGCTACTGGAATGACACATCCAGTATCTTGTCCTTAGCTAGAGAAATTGATACTTTCCAAAGACATGGGGGAGGGCAAAAGGCCACAAACTAGTAATTTATTCCTGATATTTCAAATGTTTCAAGGATTGAAGATTATGTTCAATATCACCCATTTTTAAGACAAAGTGATAATATAAAATTATTCATGCACTTGCTTTATATTTGATTTATTCTACAGCAGGGTGACTCGTGTTGCACAGCCTTGTTTGCTACTTTCCTGTTCTGCTCATATCACTCAGTCCTTTGTAAAAAGACTAAACACCATCCAGAAGCACCAGTGAGGTTGCCTTGTCCCAGATGCTCTGGAGTTTGCTCCAAGATTTTAGTCTTGCAAGGCTGCCAACATCTACCCCTAATTTATTCCACCCTCTCTCTGGGATAGGAAACCCTCCCCTAAGGTTATTTATCATCAAAAAGAAGAAAACAGTATTTTGGCATTAGCACAGCCAATGGGACATCTAATACTTTCTGTTTCAAAACTTACTCTGAGTAACTCTACAAGAGACCCTCCTCCAATCCCACACATACCTTAACACTTTTACAGACATGCATTTCCTTGAAATTGCTTGGGGTTTTTTGAGGATTTTCCTTTTTTTTTTTCCAACAAAAAAGGAGATCCCCTTTTCTTGCAGTTTGTTTTAGAGCTTACCAGGTAGTCCTAGATCTGATGCTTTCCTGAAGTTTAGGGAGATAAAATCTATTTCATTTCTGCAGTCTAGCAAAGGGACTCTTGTATCCAGGAGAGCTGGGGAGTGAGTCTGACAGCATCACTTTTTTTACCAATATGCTTCACTTTGTCCTAGTTTTCACTGACATCTATATCCACCTCCACCATATGAAAAGCTTATTTACAGTCCTGCACATTTCAGGGCTTGAAATAACTATTTATGGCAGTTGAGCTCACCTTTTTCCCCACACATTTGCTCTTAAGTCAGACCTTACTAACAGGTTCTCAAGCGACTGACTACAATCCCTGGCTGCTAGAGATGCCCTCAGTTTTGGCAGTCACAATTTGGTGTGCCCACCTTGCTTCAGCCCCACTAGCTGGCACTTGTGATGACTGCTGTCCCTGGCAACACAGGGACCTGCCCCACCCCTGGATTTGTTATGCACCTACCCAGTGACCAGTACATTCCTGACTTCCTAGGAAATCACTGGGCAGGTCACACAGGACACTGCACAGATGAACAGCTCAAATCCTTGCAGAAAGATCAGTGAAAGAGGGTGGAGGAAGTTATGCAAAACTCTGGCTAGACAGACCCAAAAAAAGAAAAAACATGAGCCCACGCCCTCTGTCTGGTGATCCTGATGAGTGAGCAACAGTGGAAACGCTTTTATTTGCCAAAAAGAGCTTCCCTACTCCTTAAAAGGAGCTGTGCATACTCATCCCTGTCTTTGTGGTCCTCTTAAGTATTTGCATCTCCAGTGCAAGGAATGAAAAGCTGGTCAAAATTCGTCACTGGAATGAAATGTGAGTTTCCTGCCGTCACTCATCCTTTCCCTCTTCCTTTCTCTACGAATAGATAAGGAGGTGGTTCTCTCCAGAAGGCTTTGTTTGCTTTGTGAGGCATTTCAACCCGAGTGCCCGAGGCTGTAAGGTTAATGCTGCAGGACAGGGTGTATTGTTTCTCAAGTCAAGTTCTGATTTGTGCGAGAAGGAAAAAAGTAATTTCTCATGCTGTTTTCCCCTCTGGTAAACAGGGATGTTAGAAGCAATTTTTTGCAAAGGTTTTGGTGAGACATGGAAAATGTGCTCTGTTCTCTCTTTTTGCAATCAGCCCTTCTCATATTTTTTCCTTCTAACCAGTTATTTTGAAGTAAGTCTGATTAGCCTGCTCCTAGCACATATTTTATGTTGTGTATGTACTGCATACACGATGTATTATTTTCTTAAATCTATCACCAATTTTTTTTTCCTTTGGCACTTCCTGTCAGATAAACAGAGATAACTGAATTTGGATTTGAATTTTATGGGTGGAGAGGGAAGGAAAAGAGGAGGTGGAGGGGGAAGGAGCAGCGAATTGTTTCACAAAGAGTCTCTGGGCTGCAGCCATGCTTTTGTTTGAAAACATAGACATAGACCCAGCGACTGCTAATGTTAAAAATAGCATAATGGCAATAATCTATGAGGAGGCCTAAGTTATAGGTCATGTAGCTATTAATGAAAAGCACCTATGGCTCCCAAGTTGGGAGCCAATCACATACTGGATTCATGTCTCAGTCCCAAAGGTTTGTGAGAAGAGGGAAACTAGCCCACAGAGGCTAATCTGGTAACTGTATGTGACTCTGTCTCCACAGAAAATTGTTATAATCTCCTGACTAGTCCAGTGAGAAACAAACTCAGGTTAGGTGAACATTGCTGCCCTGTTAGCAGAGGCCTGGGAGCAGTCTGGGGTGGGGGGAGGAACAGGGTCCATGCTTAGGATGTGGTTGTGCCCCATGGAGGGAGCTTTTTGAGATTTTTCCCTCTCGGACTAGGAGTGGTGGAAGCCCTGCCCACAAAAGAGAGGTGGAAATATTTTTATAGCTGCTTGTACTTGCATCTCCCCGGATTATTCAGACACTGCAAGGATGAATGCAGTAACACTTGCAAGTTACTCAGCTACTATGGTGTTGCAAGCTATATGAGGTAATAGAGAAATATTTCATTCGTTTCCAGGGACCAGCTCACTGGCCTTTTTCCAGCAGCACTGTAAACTTGTAAAACTGATGGATCAGTTTCCCAAGGGTCTTTATTACCGAGACTTCTGACTTCTCAGCAACTGGAACAGCCTTGTAAACTATTCAGAACATGCAAGATGCTTAAAATAAGCTTGCAATTAGTGTTCCCCAGGGTTTTGTGCCGAACTTCTTTTCCCAAAGACTCTTTTCTGTCATATTTAGCACAGGAGAATCGGATGAGGCTCTTTTGGGGCTTATCTCTGTCAACAGGAAAAGGGCACTTCTAAATGAAAGTGCTACTGCTCCCTTCCTCAAAGGCAAAATCCACTGCAATGACTAAGTTATGTCTCCAACCAGTTAAAAAATTCCAAACATTGGGATTACTTGGGTTTGCTTCCAAAGGGGCTTAGCACAAGTATGTGTGTTACTGAATTTCAAACATAGTTCTGCATGTGAATTAAACGCCACAAAACTTTGACTTTTGCTATATAAAATACAAACTGGTGTGTGCCTCATGTGTCTCTCAGCTGTCCTACTTTGATATCCCTGTCCCTCTGTGTCATTAAGGCAACCACTTCCTGAGTGAAGCCATCTTCTGTTTGCTGACATAGGGAGCACAGACCGTCATTACACACGGGATGCTGGGTTCATTTTTCATTTTCTTAAAGGTTGTCTTTAGAGATTCCGGTTTTGAAAGTTTGAACAATACTCAGACATCTAATGATAATATATATGAGATATACATATATTATGTAGAATATGATGTAAATACATATATATGACAAAAGGCTGTACTGGTAACACCTTTTCTTTCCACTATAAAGGAAAAAAAATTGCCCATGCATACTTCTGGATGATAAAAACTGTGAGTTCTGCCCTTCTCCTTCAGTTTCAGGCAAATAAAAATAAAACAGGAGCAGAAGAACCACTTTGTTCCCCAGCCCTGCCCCCGGGTGTATAAATAGCAAGCCAGGCAGCCCTGTTCCTGAGTGGCTGCTGGAGTTCCACTCATTCCAGGCATCTTTGAACACCCTCTTATCAAAACAGAAAGGCTGACTTCACCCCTGCTCTCCCCTGATTGATTTCATGTTGGAAACAGGTAACACGACAGCTTCCATTGTCCTTGAATTAGCCACCTACTCCCAGAGGTCAAACAAACAGGCTGAAGGTCCCAAAACTCACTTCAGCTAATTGGTGCCAAAATTCCTTCTCTGCAAAATAAGCAGGGGCTGGAGCAGTCCCGGGTGACAAATGTTCTCCAGAGACACGGATAGAAACCATCCTGAGCAGGCTAATGAGGGGTGTCAAGCTACAGGGCTGGGGAAGAGGCGAAATGCGAGACAAAGTCCAGTGCCAATTTTAAACCTAGGAGCCAGAGCCACAAAAAGTTTCTACTTGATTTTAATAGGCTTTGAAGTTTTGGTCAAGCTGAGCTGGAGCTGAGCAGTGCCATTAGGACATGGCTGTCAAATTGAATCCTGGAGGCTCAGTTTTACACTGGGCACCAGCATGGCCCTTTACTTGCTGAAAGCTTTCTGGCATCAACATTTCCTACCAGCTTTCTGCTTTTGTATTTTTAGAAACAATATGAGTTTAGACGCAATTGGTGGTGGCTAGAACTTTTTCACTCTTTTCCCTCTCGTTTTCACTGTTTTCTCCTTCAAGCTGTTTTCAAGCTGTTTCTTTAACTAGTCTCTAATATATTTTACTGTCACTTAGCACAGACAATGCAGGTACTGCTGTGCAACCTGTGTCATGCATTTCTATATGTACACTGTGTATAAAATGATTGATGTCACTGTTCTGCCGCTCTGATGTATTCTTTAGAGTGAAAGCTTTGAGATTGAGAGGATCGTATCACTGTGCTTTGGAGGGTGGCCCTCATGCAAAGAGAGGGAAAGTGCAGGCCTGTGCCCAGCTAACAGGTTGCAGGCACTTCATGTTCCTCCAAAGTACTGTCAGCTCCTGTTTAACCCTAGATTGATTGATGTGACTCCACGTCCCACCTGCAGCTGCACAGATGCCGTGGACAGGCAGCTCGTAGAGCCAATTGCATCAGGCCCTGCTTCACTTGCAGTTGTTTATATATAGCCTGACCTCTACAGGAAGCGGCTGGTAGGTTTTTCCATATGTGGGTGTTGTAAATAAGCTCAGAGACCAACTGAGATATCCATAGTTTTCTTTTATCCATGTTAGGTAACACCTTGCTCATAGGGAGCATGGATGAGAAATACTTCAACAACAGTTTTTTCTTTCTTTTCCTCTTTCTTTAAATTGTCTAAGAGAGTATTTTACTCTTGCTTTAACAGCCTTAAACTCTAAAATACTGTTTCTCCATCTTTCTTTTGTTCCATTTTGTTCCCTTTCCTGTTTTGAAACAAACAGGGTTCTGAGTAATCTGATTTAGTTGAAGATGTTCATTGCAGAGGGGTTGGACTAGATGACCTTTTAAGATCCCTTCCAACCAAAACTAGTCCATGACTCTATGACACTAAGTGCTCTGCTTCTGCTGCCTTGCAAACATTGGCACGATAATGTTTTGCGTCTAAGACATGGTGAAATATAATTTCATACTGTGTCTCTCCATTTCCATCTCCACTCAGACCTCTTAGCAGCCTTTGACTCCTGTGGCTCTGGTCTGAACATCTCTCCAGACAGAGCTTACAGCACTTCTGCGTTTTCCTCCCAGCATGGCTTCTTGTTCTTGCCAAGGACAGCCTGTGTCAGCCGTCCTGTCACTGAGGTTATAAACAAAGGCAATGTGTCAGATGTCATTCATCTGGGCTTCAGGACAGCATCTGATGTCCTGCTTCAATCCTTACACTGCCAAAGCCATCATTTTTATGCCAGGTGAGCAGGAAGACTGCAGCAGGGAAGATTCAACAAGAAGTATGAGGCAGAAAGGTAGTTAATAGAGTTTGTTTACGTATTTTTATTTTACTATATACATATATGGTTATAAAATTCAAAGGTCTTGAAAACTTTCCTGCTTAATGTTTTCACAGTAAACTAGGCACAAAGACTGCAAGTTTGCTAATGACATTTGTGGATGACAAAACTTGGGAGGCCCTATCAGGAGAGAGAAAGATCTGAAAAATGTTATGGGAAGAACAACAATGTAATGGAGTTGAATTCAGAAGCATAGATAACAAAAGCACATGTGGATATAATTTATCAGCAAACTGAAAATGGGAGAAAAATAGGAAAAAATGTAATCAACTGGACAATTCTCCAGTACCTTTGGAGTGCCATTACAATTTTCTTTGGAGAGGGAAATGTCATTCTGGGACATGTCAATCAAGATGTTTCCAGTGAAAACACTAAATCCATGGCAGAAGATGACATCAGTAAGGTGTCCTCAGGACACTACGTATGATTTTGATGTCTCATGTCCATGGAAAATACAAATCTGAACAGGTGTAAGGAAAGGCTACTGAGATCACCAGGAGTGCCATGATCTTTCCTTACAATTGGAGGCCAAGGCAACTTTGGCTTGTTCAGCTCAGGAAAACGAAGGTTGACAGGGGATATGATTTCCCTCTAAAAATACCCAGGAGTCAAACAGCACTGAGGGAGAACTATTTAAACCCGTATGTGACTAAACTTAGTCTGGAAATAAGACGCAGGTTGCTGGCCATTAAAACAAACAGGGGCAAGAACAGCCTTCCGATGGGAACAGCCAGACCAGAAAAGCACAAGCACTTCTAAGATGTAAATTCAGTTTGGAAGAAATGTTGCAGCATTTCAGGAGGAAAAGGCTCAGGCCTGATGGCTCCTGGATCCACCCAGGGAGGGCACAACTGTTTCTGACAGTAAGGGATGCTTCTATGTACCTGTGGCCCCTTCTGCCTCTCTTGCTCATCTTGATTTGTGCACAGAATTTTGACCAAAAATATCAGCACAAAGCACGTTTCAGGCTTCTGGGTGTGACACCCAGATCTGTGTGGCAGCCAACCTTGTAAAGTCAACAAGGAAATGGTGTTTTCACAAATAAACCCTCGCAAAACAATTCGCACATAAATATGACAGTAGTGTGTACAACTTTGGTTCAAATTCTTAAAATGTATAAATACAAGCTTCTCTGGTGGCTGTTTCTTTTTTTTTTT
>VZDJ01000084.1:1040494-1068435 GCA_008694505.1 Cyanoderma ruficeps | reverse complement strand
TTTTTTTTTTTTTCTGCTGTTCTCCTCTGTCAGTAAGGTTTACCTGTATTTCATTTACTGTAGGAGTAGCTATTAGTTGATAAAATATTTCTGTGGGCAGCAATTAAAATAAGATCTCCTGGACATGTTCTCTGATCTTACTGCTCTCATACCTGTTCTGTATTTCTCTGGGGAAAAAAAAACCAAACAGCTCTAGAGGTGGTTACAAAGGCCTAGAGAGGTTTCTCTGAATTCAGAGTTTTTTGTATGGCTTTACCTTAGCAGTTATAAAATCCAGGACATTAAGTCAATGCAACAGGAAAGATAGATTGACTTTTTTTTCCTCCCTTAGTATATTTCCAAATACTGGTAAATGTATTGTTAGACCTGTTGATACAGTGGGATGTCACTGGCTTGGACTATGTTCATTTTTGTGCCGGTTCAGTTGTGTGAACTGGCTGCAGGGCTTTGACTTGAGGGATGATGTGGGGTTGTGGTGGTGGTGGAGCCCCAAATGGCATCTGCTGAGTGTCCAGGCTGAACAGCAGAACAGGCCCTGTGCTTTTGTGAGCAAGTGGTGCTGGAGGGAATAAAGCAGGGGAGCTGCCTGCTCCCCTGCTGTGCCCTCTGTCCAAACCCCTGTGCCGGGCTCCTCCCGACCTGCCAGGCTCTTCGTGCTGCAGCTTGCACCCGCTCCCTCCCCGGCCAAGGCAATCTATCACACACAAGTCTACAGGCAAAGCTGGACCTCCTCTCCCATGGCATTAATTAATATAAATAACTGCAAAGATCACTCTGAAAGTTCGGCTGTTTACCTGCCAAACCCTGCTTAATTGGTATTCATGGTGGATCTCAAACATAGCTCATCAAACAAAGACATCACTCAGCAAGCCCTCCCTGCACAGTTGATGGACTGCAATTAAACCACACCAAGCCACAGGTTTCTGCATTAACCATTCCTTGCCATTAAGGAAAAGGAAATGAAGGCAGGCAGCTTGCTTCAAGAGGTAAGACCAGAGATAACTGAGGGCATTACTCCCATAACTTGCTTGATTCAGTCAAAAATGGTAAATATGAAGTCTAATTTTTTTCCCCTCACTTTTTCTTCCCATGTATCACTCCATTTGAAGAAGCAGGAAGGGCTATGTCAGCCTGGCATAGAGTAATCCAGTAGTTAGTTGTTAGTAGCTGTGAAGGAATTTGAAAGAACTGGTTCCAATTCTTTGATAGTTGGTTCCTTGCATGTATAAATGTTTATTGCCTCTGGTCACCATCTGTAAAATGAGGCTAATGCCTCACAGCAGGGCTAAGGATGAAGCCGTTCAGGCTGTGACGTTCGGAGAAGCTTCAGATTGATTTCAGTCCCTAAAATGGGCCATGTTTAATGTGATAAGAAGATAACCTTAAGCTTCTGAACAGGTTAATTGTGTTTCCCGGAATGAAGAGGTTTAGTTGCTGTTTCGTTGGTTTAGACTCACAAGGTAGAAATGTTTAACCTGTGGCATGGGCTGTGGCATCCACAGAGGTGCTCCTTTTACCTGAGGAGGAGGGAACAAAACAGCTATTCCTAGCTTAGAACAAGGAATGACCAGGCTCCAACGTGCCTGCTCAGTCACTACAAAGGAGTCCAGTAATAACATCCATTTCCTCTGTTTATGCAATTTACCAAAATTCTAGAGACTCTGTAAATAAAGAGTATTTTATTAGTAAATATTACTTTCTCTTTACAAAGAAAAGCACCAATAAAGAAAAACTAGAGAAGGCTTGATTAGCTAAAATAAAAAAGAAATCAGGGTATAAAAGAGACTAATAAATCCATTTATAATATTAAGAGCTTCAACGGCTAGAGTGGGAACAGCAACACTGTTAACTTTTCAAGCTGACGAAAACCGGGAGCTTAAAAACTGTCTTGATCCCCGAGATGGGGAGCAAACTGCTGTCAGAGAGGACACAGCTACAGAAGAAGTAACACAAGAAAACATGTTAAGTGAGAAAATGGGCTGATGACAAGTGTGAAGACGGTCAGCACAGCTGGGGGGAGAACAGGGCTCTAAGAGGAGAGAAAAAAAAAGTGACAAGTAAGAGAAAACTTGACCATGAGGGTTTTTTGGCTGACAAAGCTGTTACAAAGTGAATTGGGTGGGTGCAGCTGGCTGGATCCTGAACCTCCTGCCAACCACTCTGCCCAATCACATTGCTCCTCCTATGCGAAGTTTTTGGGCTAACTGGACTTATTGTGGTGGACAGGATGTATGAGAGAGGATGCAATTCAGCACTGGGTATCTTTCCAAAACAGGGACAGGAAAAAGAAAAACAGAACAAAACAAACAAACAACAAAGCCACAAAATACCAAACAAACAGAAAAATAAAAGCTCTTCTGTGATACCAGTTCTAGGTGGTTTGGACTTCACTGTGACCAAAGCATAACAGCTTGCCCTGTCAAAAGCTGACTGCAGCCCCTGTTTCTCAGAAACACATAGAAATCATCTAATTTATTGTATTTTTTGGCCACAGAGCTATCTTAGAACTGGAAACAAGCTGTTATGCTCTAGATGATATTCACATTAACCTCTTTAGAGAGCAGGTTACTTTGTGCTGAACACCAGTTATGCCCTGAGTGTAAATATTTACAATAGCTTTACCTTTGGAAGAAAAGCAAAAGTGAAAGTAGCAGTGCAGTAAAAGTACAGCTTGTAGTTCAATGCCTTAGCACACAGATGTTACATGAAATGTTACATTAAGCGTTGCTTAATTAAGAATAATTCGACTGTGCATTGTTAATCTGTTCATAATTTATGGGCTACTTTTTCAATTTACAAATACTTTTTTGTGCTTTGCCACCACCGCAGGTGATACTCCCTGTCAGTTCTGCAGTGCCCATTACCTGGCACCTAAGGCATTTCATTAGCATTTAAACGAGACTTAAGTGCCTGAGTAATTCTGAGATAGGCTGTATCTGCCTGGCTAGATGACTACTGCATTTAATTAATTTCCAGACTCCTTCCTTCCTTGTTCAGAGGGAAAAATGCAAGCTCTGTCTAAAATCCGGTAGTGGTAGGAAGAACAGGCAGGCCACAGTTCCAGCTGCTGCCGAGGTTTCTTTCTCAACTTACTATCTCTAATTTTGCTATTCATCTTTAATGAAAAGCTTTTTCTCAAAGAGAAGAATATTTGAAAAGTGACCAAGAATAGAGCGATCTCGAGCTAATGAGTTGCCTCTATTGCTATGCCCTGCCTCTGCAGGCAAAGGAAAACAGGTTCATTTGTTACAAACTGATCAGGCCACAACGAAGTGATGACGGACCTAAAAGATGAGACTGCCAGCTTTGAGCAGCAAGGGCGTGGCACTGGCCTTTCTGCAATGGGTGGGTATGGAGCAGATTGCATGCAGGCTTGTCGGGGCTGAAACTTGCTGCAACACCAACCACCAAAAGTGTCCCTGCACGTTCTTCAGTCACAATGAATTAATGTAATACTGTCCTGAGATGCTGCATGTGCAAGCTACTTCTCCGACAGGAAAAGCTGGAAGTTTTGGGAGAACTGAAGTGGAAAAGGATGTTTTTCACTAACATGGCAATGTGCAAAATCAAGCAGGACCACAGGCTGTGTGCTCTGGTGAGCTGAGAGCAGATTGCTACCCAAGCAGTCAGCACAGGGACATGCTGACACTGGAGGTATCACATGACACTGGGGAGTCGGGTCCTGGAGCTTTTTCTACTCTAATAAATCAAACAGCTTGAGAGTGACCCACAGCCCTTGTGACATACTGAAAAATCCCTGTGTTGGGTAATTTTTACCTCCATGAATTAAAATCTTGTGAAGTCTGTTTGCGTAACTGGGATTTTCAGTTTTGCCTGATTGGAGAGACTCAGTAGGAAAAGAGCAGACTAAGGAAGGAAGATTTCTGAAACAGTGGTTTGGCTACAGTAGTGGGGAGTTTAGATGCTTTTTGAGATGCTGTTTGAGATGCATTTGTTCTAGTTATGGCAAGTGAGAAGACACGCAGCTCAGTGGGCCACTGTTAAAATACCCTTGTTAAGGTTCACTGAGCCAGGGCTCAGAGGATTGGACCTGCCCTGGTTTCCTGCACACCCAGGCACCAAGGGCACAGGTCTTCTAATCCAGCATCAGCTCCAGCCTGAGGGCTCCCATTTGAGGGAGCCTGTGAGGGCAATGGGCACAGCAGGGCCAAAATCAGGCTCGAGGCTGTGCAGGTGACAATAAAGCAAGGGATAGTGCTCTGGGGCCAGAGGGGTGAGGCAGGGCAGTCCATTATGAAGACGGTGTGTTGTGTTGGATGGTGATACATGAGAATTTAAAGCTTTCTTCTGCACTCTTTCTCCACAGTAAATCCATGCTTGAGGAGGGTACTACAATGCTTTGAATCATATGGATAACAGTGGTGTTAACTAGATGCACATTTCTTTCACAGCCATTTTCACCTGTAATGACTTCTTGTTGCATGTGAAGTTTGCCAGGAACCTCAAGCCTCACCAAGTCTCACCAAGCTGTGAGGCACAGCTGAATGTGACTCCAAAGTGCTGCAGTTTCATCTTTGCCCTGTTCCTGCCCCTCCCAAGGCAGTGGCAGTGGCTGGCGCTGGCAGGCCCAGCAGTGCTCTCCCAGCCAGCCCGCCCCGCTCCACGGATTCCCAGCTGCATTCCCAGCTGGACAGTCTCCGTACTAAAGAATTAGTCCTGTAACAATCTGATCAAGCATCACCTCAGAATCCGCTTCATTTCATGCACCCACTCCTACAGCGAGGCTGTGCCGAAGACCTTAATTTCTGGCGGATCCTTTCCAATTTCGGAGCTGAACTTGTGCATGGCTACTCTACACCTGTTTGTTCTTGTGCCAGCCTTCTCTGTTAGCTCCAACAGCTCTTCTGCCTCGCTGCTGTTCCCCCACTTTGATGTCCTCAGGGGGCAAGTACATCCCTGTCATTCCTCACGCTACTCCACATTAAATCAACCAAACTCCCCCTTTCCGTAGTGTCTCCTGCTCCGCCTGAGGATGACTCCGCAGCTTCCCCCCATCCGTGGCCGGCACCGCAGCCCCTTCCCTCGGGCGGGCACACCGGGAGCGGCCCCTTCCTGCTCACCCTTGCGCTTCACAGGTGCGCCCGCAGCTGAGTGTGCGTAAATCAAAGCGGGGCGAAAGTGAGCGTTCCCCTGCTCAAAACAAAGCAAAACAAACAACACAGCAAACCCGGGCACCGCGCCGGCTTTCCGGCCCCTGCTCCATTCCCCGGGGCGGCCGGGCAGGGCAGGGCTGGGCCGGGCCGGGCCAGGGGAGGAGCGGCGGGAGACGGAAGTGAAAACAGGAGCGGGGGGCCGGAGCTGCTGCCTCGCAGACGCGCCGCGGTGTCCTCGCCTCTCCGCGCTGTGCCGCACCGCCGGGTGAGTGCCGGGGCGGCAGAAAGCGAATAGGAAAAAAAACCAAAAAAACCCCGGGGGAAATTAGGCAAAAAAGTCAGTAGGCTGTGCGCGGTTTGTAAACCTCCTCGGTGCTTATTTTCTTTCCATTTAACTTCTGTGAGCGGGGCGCGCGGCCGGGGTGCCGGGGTGCGGCGGGGGCGCGGCCCGGCCCCGGGGACAGCGCCTCGGGGAGCCCGGGCTGCGGGACACCTGCGGGGTTCCTCGCCCTCAGCCGAGCGCTGCCGTGCGGGTAGGGCTGCTCGGGCACGGGGCTCCGGTGTGTCCCGCTCCCCGGGCTTTGTGGCACTCGCGGGGCTGCACGCCTGGAGCGCCCGGAGCCGAGACCGAGCGCTCCTGGCGGGAGAGCTGGTCTGATCCCCAGCCTGCGGTGGCCGTGGGGCTCCTCGTCCCGGGGAGGTGGGCAAAGGGGGGTGCTGGGTGTACGGGGGCTTGTGCTGGCGCTGCCCGCACCGCTCCCTCCGGCACGGCCGCCCTGGGGCAGGAAGGCCCCCCTGGTGCTGCGGCTCTGTGCCATGACCGGCAGCGGTGCGGGTCGGCGTTCCTGCCGGGGATTTGAAATTCCCCCTTCCAGACGCAGGTCCACCAGGCGTTTGATCGTCTGAAGGAAAGTTGCACAATTTCACCCTTAACTGGTTTGTTTGCACAATGCTCCCCACGTGAAGCGAGGTTGGTGATTTGCTGTGTTTTCCTTTAACTGTTGCCTGCCTTGGCACATTTTAAGAAATTTGTTAAATAAAACTTGGTACGGGTCTTCTTTGCCGTTCCTTCCTAGGCTAGAGATGCAGATATACCAGAATTAAAGGGGTAAGAATGGTAAGATGTGTGATGCTGAGTGGGATGCATGGTATTTCTGCGTTCACTTTTTCCCCTCCTATTTCTAGTTGCTACAAATGAAAAAGAATTGTTTCAATGCCTATTAGAATTCATTCTTTTTCCTGGGTCTGTAATTGTAGCTAGCTGATACTTAGTTAAAAAAAGAAGAAAAAAATCTACACAGGTTCTTTAGTTTCAATTGCTAAGTAAAGCGTTCTCACCTGTGTGAAATAACCGCACTGTGTGCTGGTCGCTAGACCAGACTGATTGCTTTTCTGCAGTCTCATAATTTATAGTGACTTGTCACTGCGGTGGATTTCATTTAGCGGGAGTTAAAAGAATGTGTATTTTTATGCAGAAAGAAATCTGCGACTAATTCGGATCCTCTTTTAAAAAGAATTCTGTGCACAGGGCAATTAAACAGCTTGGTTCTCGTTTTAGTGGTGAGCAAGCCTCCTAAGAATCCTAGCTCAAACTTGGCGGGGACTTTTCTTCCTCCTTAGCCGCAGGAGAGCTCAATCTTGTGTGTTTCCCCTTCTGTACATTGGTGCTTGTCGAGGTTTTTAAGGGGGGGGTTGAGTCAGCGCCTGAGGTCAGAGCTGCCCCTTTGCTGGATGCCAACAGGCACTGGTGGGTTGGGAATGGCCCAGTTACTCAGGCACCTCTGGTACAGGCTGCAAATTCTGCTTCCTAATGTGTATATATATATATATCTTGTACTCCCTAATGTCAGTAGCCCTGCTCTGGTTACCTGAGTGGCCGTCGGTGTGAATAAAGTTCAGTTTGATTTGGAAAAACGTCTGAGCGGTGGATCGCTGCTGCTTTGGGAGGTGAACCCAAAAACGTGCATTGTGGGTGGCTCTCTTGGGGAGTGACATCCTTGCATTGATGGGGGCTGTGTGACAGCCCTGCTCTCATGCTCCTTGTGAGTGGGATGCATTTGGAAAAACCCACCGCCTCTGAGAAACTAACGCAGCCCCCCTGCAGGGTACGAACGGCTAAACCCGGGCTTTTCAGAGTTCCGTGGGGTTTGCAGCCGCCTGCTGCTGCTTGGCTGAAGGTCCACCTTAAATGTCCCTATATGAGTATGGAATCTGGCTGTGCCCCGGTGTAGTCTTACACCAGCCCGCCCTGGTGTGCTCCTGCCGGGCTTCAACTGTACAAAAATAGACGGCATCCACTACCTAAGATGTCATTGTAACATTGCTTATCTGAGGTGGAACTGAAGCCCTTATCTTTGACTCTGAACAGCATTTAAATATCTCAGTTGCCTTTTAAAGGTAATTTGTTGGGCACATTTGTGGAGAAGGGATATGCTTGGGTTTTGCTTCCTCAGCATTGAATTGTGACTGTGGGTATTTTGCTTTAGTTCACAGATTTCATTTTGAGGGTTGGTTTTAACACCTGTCTTGTTTGTGACATTGTTCTGCCACTATGAAGCTACGCTATAAAAATAAAAAACGTCAGGGATTTTATTTTCTTCTGATTAACTGCAAAGTTGTGAGGCTTTGACGTTGTTGTGTTTAGAAATACGTTTTGAGCTGATGACATGGCAGCATATGAGATTAATTTTGTTAGAAATGAATGTGCCAGTAGTGCTAATGTCTTCCATACTTCTGTTTAAGGGATGCTAACAATTCATGCTTGTCTCAATATTGACTTTTTTTAAGCTGAGCTTTAATGCTGGATGGTTTTACCCCCCCTGCCCAACACAGTGTTTTGTTAGTAAAAAGTAGCTGTCAGACGTTTTGGCAGCAGCAGCTCTCCAAGTTCTGTTTCTTCCTAAGCTATGGAGGGAAACAACATATGAGGAATAAAAGCACAAGTCATGACTGACCTGGTGTGGGGTATTTGGCTGGTTTGGGGGGGAGGGGAATACAGCCAAAGAAAGAAGGCTTTCAAAATTGCAGACAGTGCCTTTTGTTTTTATCAACTTTAAATTAAAACTCTAATCCTCTTCTGCAGGCATCAGTTCTTTGGATTTGGTCCTTGAATACTAAACATCATGAGCAACTACAGCGTGTCTTTGGTCGGGCCAGCTCCCTGGGGTTTCAGGCTTCAAGGGGGCAAGGACTTCAATGTGCCTCTGTCTATCTCTCGAGTAAGTGCATTTGCTTCTTTTCCTGCATGTGGGTATCTGTTATGCTGGGGCCAACCCTCAACCTTCAGACAAAGCCATTAATTACAGACACTGGGGCTCAAC
Source organism: Cyanoderma ruficeps (assembly GCA_008694505.1). Taxonomy (NCBI): domain Eukaryota; kingdom Metazoa; phylum Chordata; class Aves; order Passeriformes; family Timaliidae; genus Cyanoderma; species Cyanoderma ruficeps. Next base: position 1,060,001 of record VZDJ01000084.1, on the reverse strand, counting down.
TTGCCCTGTGGCATGGAGGACTGTTGGGGGTCGGGGAGGGAGGCATAGAGAGGGGAAAATAAATATTGTGTGAAGGCTCCAAGAAAATTAGCTTAGGAAGGACTTGTTCATTTGAAATGGTTGTTTTATCGGCATTTGTTTATTCAAATAACAAAATAAATTAGCCTCGAATTCCCTTCCCTGCTCCCATCAAGAAAACAGAGATGCAGAGGTTGGAGGCTGACAGGAAACAAGCAATTTACTTTGCTGGGCTGAGCCTGTGCATTTCAAATGGGAAACAGTGGGGAAAAATCACTCGTGTTACCCTTGTTTATTCAGCAGCTCTTAGCTGCTTGAGGATCTTGTGGTGTCTGTTATTACAAATCCTACCATTTGTAATAAAAAGGTACTTAAATGACAGTAGTTGTAAATGGCAGTTCATCAATATGTGCCTGGATGAACGTGCCAGTTTCTCCTGAGTGTTTTACAGAGTATGTGCTCTGAACTGGTATTCAAAGGATTTGAGGAACTAAGTCAAAACAAATATGATCTTTGTACCCAGCACTGTCTAACTAGTTTCCTACTTTAAAACTGTGTGTTCAGGGAAGGCTTGTCTTTCAGCGTGGGCTGAGTTTCAAAGCCTTTTTCAGATGACTGAAGCACTTTGCACATAAAATATAGGGACAAACTTTGCAGTATTGAATTTCTAGGATCACTGGAAATCTCTGGGTGAAGGGACTGGGTTTTGATGGCTCTGTACCCTGACACCTTTGAATCTGATTAGCCCTGTGGAATCATTTATATACAAATGACCCCTCCTCTGTCAACAGCTCTCCTCTCCCTCCTGCATTTTCGTGGAGTTTAGTGACAAAGATGAATTATTTTTTACACCTGTTGGGATGGCAGAATTGATACTGCCCTGGGAGATGGAGCAGGTTTCTATTTGGGTTTATGCATCATGGGGATATTTTTAGCTAATCTTAACTAGGGTTTCAAACCCTTCCAGTTCATTTAGTCTTGGCTTATCTTATCCACTGGTGGATTATGCTGGTGAAATAAAGTACAGTTTGGCTCTGAAAAATTCTTTTTATATGGCTAAAATAGACAGGAGAGCTGTAGAAATGCCTGTGTACTGATTAGGACAGTAAATACTTGAGACAAGAAGGGGTTGAAAAGCAGTTTATTCCTGGATTTCAGGGACTTTAAAGCTGAACTGTAATTCAGTTTCTTGTTCAGTAGCTGGTTACTTGTACACTAATGAGAAATTTGAACTGGGGATGTGGATGGCACTCTACAGATTTGATGGTACAAGGGCTTTCATGACAAGGATTTACAAAGGCACAAGAGCCTGCCTGCACAGGGTCCTTGTTCGTGATACTGACAGAGCAGTTAAGTGCTATAGGCAGTAAGTCATGCGAAACAACCAGCTTCAGGAAAGGGTAATACTCTTTTTTGTAGAGGCCTCTGTTATCCTGGAGATCTAGAGTGCAGTCCTGCTGTAAGCAGGCTTCCCATCTAAAAGAGGAAACATATGTTGGAATTAGCCTAGACTACAGTTTTATTGCAGGAATCAAATGCGCTGTCGCATGGAGTAGCCCGGAGGAATTGGCCTAAAGAGCTATGTATAAAAGCCCCAGTTATGGGATTCCCTAATGACAAATGTCAGTGCCCACAAGAGCAGAACATAATGAAAGACAGGGACTGGTGTGGTTTTGGAGCTTTAATTGTGCATGGGCAAAGAAGCACAATCTCCACTTCACCTCAGCACCACTCCTCAGCTGCACTGTGTCTTCCTACTTGCAGTTAAGAGTATGCAAGCATTAGAATGCCTAGTGCCTTTTTTCCTAATTTCTCCCTCTCCTTTGGATTAAAAAAAAAAAAAAAACAGCTTAGTTCTGGCATGCCAATCCAGCTTTGGTGTGATAGTTTTTACTGGAAGAATTCAACACCCATGTTCCTGGTATGCTAGAACAGCGTGTACTATTCACCCCCCAAGCCCTACTTTTCCTGATGTAGCATAAATTCCTTCCTGTATCTGAAGGCTGCTAATTAAATTATTGTAGCAAAACAGTAATGAGACAGCATAATTATGTTCCTTGGCAAGGAGGACTATTTGGTTTTGTTTCTAATTTGTCCTCTAGATGCTGAAGATGAATGCTGGGCTGCTGAGGGCTAATTTCCTGCTTTAGTTTAAACTTCGTGAAATTAAGTTTAAATAAAGTATAGTTTATGAAACACGGAGAATACACTGGTTTCTAAAGCTGTTTATCTGAAAAGTTAATCTCTTTACTAATGATTTGGACAAATTAAGATCTTACAGTTCCTTGAAAAAAGTTTTTAATAAGTCACTTGAGTTCATACAGGATATGGTTTAAATGGGCATATTTCTTGTTGCCTCTGTGGTACAATGAGACTGTTTTGTGTCCTTCAGTTGAAATTCTTATGGTCAGCTAAGGTTAACATTAGTGCAGGGGTAGCATTTGATTTTTTTATAAATTAGTGCATTGCAGACTAGTCAGAACTTCATAACCAACAGCAACAGTTATTGCAGGGTTATGTCAGTCACTTTATACAGCTGAGTGCTGTAAAGTTGCTATGTTTAATTATGCAGCTGTACACATTTTATGGGAAGTAATAAACGTGATGTTGGGGTTGCTGTGATGTGATGGTTATTACATATATCAGTGTAAGTATATACCATATATGCACATAGTTATGTATACATACATGACATATATAGCATATATGTCCGTACAACGCGAACGCATGTGGAGCTTGTTACGTGAACTTGTATCTGGCTGGACCTCAACAGGGTGGCTTTTTCCAGTCCTCCTCCCTGCCTGGTAAAGGCACTCGTCTGAGCCTTGCAGAGTGCCATTGCACAGGTCAGGAATTTAACACTGGGAAGCTGATGTGGGGCGGGAGCCGTGGTGGGAATGTGATGGGCAGTATGGTTCCCATGAAGCACGGGCCCGTGGGAAGGAAGTTGCTCTGAAAGTAGTAAGGGATAAAGGGTGGGTTGAGGTTTATTAACAGCCAAGTGTTAAAGTGGCTCAGGCTGCCACGTGTAAGTGTACTGTAGGGCTTTCCAGGTACTTAATTCTGAGGTGGTATTTGTGTAAAAAGAGATTACAAACTGTGAGCAGTTAGTTTGCAGTGAAGAATACAGAAATTGCTAGAGCCCAGATGTGCAAAGTCAGATTATTCTGAGTTGCTGTTCTTACTGCTTCCTCATGGTCGTTTACATTAATTAAAGAAGCAACTGTTGTCCTTATTCCTTCAAGACCTATACTATGATGCAAAAATAAGAAAAAAAGTGCGAAAGATACAGGAGAGGAGAACAAGATTTATTTGTGCAAGAGTTTATTCTCATTCAATAGAAAGAACAAATGCACTTTTGGAAATAAAGTACTCCGATCTGTTGCTGGGTAGGATTCATGAAGTGGCTTTCGAGCATGCTAAGATCTATATTAACAGAATTTGGGGTCAGTCCTATCTACAACATCATCTATGTTATTTGGGTGCAACACAGTAGCTTTTAAAACTATCCATACTTCTTTAGACTTCGAATTGACACTGTACTTGCTTTACTTTTTGGGGAGTTGGTTAGTTCCCCATGCTTCATTAACAAAACCAGAATAATCTCAATAAGCATGACTAACGTTAGAACTGGCAAAACTGCTGTGGTCTGCAGATTGAAATCAATGGTGTTTGGTATTGATGATGTATCCATTATGTTGGGATGACCTGTGAGAGGTTTGGATACTTGTTCCAAATGTGTGCTTGACACGTTAGTAGCTTATTAAAATTTTTGTGATGTAGTCTCTAAAGGGTGCTTCTCTCTGTTTTATGGCAAAAAACAGAGTTGCTAGTTTACTACTAGAAAAAAGGAAATACTCAAGCAAAGCTATGGTTTGAAGAGTAATGTAGTCTATAGGCAATATATACCCTCCCACCCAATGCAAAATACATCAGATGTTTTCCTGTATTTAAAAGTTACTTTTTTGTTGAATTCTGGTGACAAGTTTAGCTATTGTCTTTCAGAAGATGTTTTGCTATTTGTTTTTGTCTTGCTGTAAATGGAATACAGTCATGCTGAAATGCATAAGCTGACTGACAGCTCTGTTTTTCTACTGCAGCTTCTTTCAGTGTGTTTCCCACACTGCCAGCTTCTTTCTGCTTCACTGATCGCTTTTCTCCTTCAAAATACCCAATACAAACAAACACCACTCCTGCCTCAGAAATAACCACTTGGTTTTGCAGTGTTTTCATTATTTCAACTGTTTCAAGGATGCTTTTCTGTGTTGAAGTTGCAAGCTTACAGTTGACGGCAGACTCATGATAATAAGTCTATTGGCAAGAAGTACACTCAAGGAAGAGGTGGAAGTGCAGCCCACCTTGGGCTGAAGTAGGGAGTGCAAGTACAGCACATTAGCTGCTCAGTTCGTCTCACATGAGCATCCTGACGTGCCTTATGCTGGTATTGGGAGGTCATTGATATGTATGAAAATAGGGAGAAGACGATAAAGGAAAATGATATTTTGAGTGGACCTGTAGCATGTCAACTTTGGCTGACTAGAGTCTGACTGAGCCTCTTGCCCTTGTGTTTGTGTGAATTATTTTATTAATGTATGTGTCATTTCCAGTAAAATTGAGTTTTGTGTATGTATATCAAGACTTTGTATATCAAGTATGAAATAAGTTGTTTTAATGGAGGGTTGGGGAAATTGTATTTCGAGCAGGTATGTGAATAGGAGAGAAACATTAGAACTGCTGGCCTAGCCAGTGATAATTGTGAACCTTATGCTTCATCCTGGAAGCTGCCGAGAGCTCCTAACTAAACTCCAACTGTCAGCTGCTGGCATTGCTGTGCTGGGTTGATTTGTCACTGAGTTGTGATGGTTTGCACAAAATGCACCTGAAGATGCATTCCACTACTGCAGCTGAGGTGGATTGGGAACTGGCTGAATGGCAGAGCTCAGGGGGTTGTGATCAATGGCACAGAGTCTAATTAGAGGCCTGCAGCCAGCGGTGTTCCCCAAGTCAGTCCTGGGTCCAGTCCTGTTAAGATTATTCATCAATGACATGGATGAAGGCATAGAGTGTCCCCCCAGCAAATCTGCCAAAAACTGGGAAGAGTGGCTGACACACCAGTAGGCTGTGCTGCCATTCAGCAAGGTCTGGTCAGGCTGGAGCATTGGGCAGAGAGGAACATAATGAAGTTCAACAGAACACAAATACAGGGTCCTGCACCTGGGGAAGAACAACCCCGTGCACCAGCACAGGCTGGGGACTGATCTGCTGGAGAGAAACTCTGCCGAGAAGGACCTGGAGGACAACAAACTCCATGAGCCAGCAGTGTGTCTTGGTGGTGTCTTGGTATCCTGGGGTGCATTAGGAAGAGGAATGTGACTCTGTTCCTGTACTGAGACCTGGTGAGGCTGCATCTGGAGCACTGTGTCCAGTTCTGGGCTCCTCAGTACAAGAAAGAGAAGAAAATGTTGGGGAGGTCCAACAAAGGGCTGTGAAGATGAGTAGGGGACTGGAGCATCTCTTTTTTGAGAAAAGTCCAAGAGAGTTGAGCATGGAGAAGACATAGCCAGTGCCCAGGACAGGGGATAACAGACACAAACTGAAACCCAGGAAGCTCCATCTGAATATGAAGAAAAACTTCTTTATTTCAGGGGTGACAGAGCACTGGAACAGGCTGATGAGATAGGCTGCGGAGTCTCCTCTGGAAATACTCAAAACCCACCTGGACATAATACTGTGCTAGCTGTCATATGTTAGCCTGCTGTAGCAGCCAGGTTGAACCAGATGCTCTCCAGACATCCCTTCTAATCCCAACCTTCTGTAATTCTGTAACTTCCTGGCACAGGTCAGAGATGCTGTCAGACATCACAGCATGTACCTGCTGATGCTGCTCCTGGGGCAGCAAGTGCTGTATTTTACAGGAGCTATCAGTGGTTATGAAAGGAATGGGATTTGCCAAGATACCAAGTTAGAAGTGTTATTCTGTTCTGTTTAATTGTTTACAAGATGTGGTTTACTGAAAAATATGCTGAGAATGACAAATGAGATACCAGTGCCAAAGTCTACATCCTCTGTGCACCGAGTCCTGAAGGAGCAGAGGTTTTTGTTTGGGTAGTTACAAAATTCCCTGCTGCACAAGTGCTTTAATATGAGCAATTCTGAAAGTCATGAGAGTGCTGGTTAGTGCTTCAGGGTTCGTGTAGTTGCAAGCAACAGTCCTTAGAGAGCTCAGTTTAACCTGGAGATGGAGAGAGATCTGTTGGTATGGCTGTAATTTCCTGGCTGCCTCTTTTCTCACTATGGTTTAACATCTTTGTGCTGAAAATTGGGAAAAGGGCTGTTTCCTCTGACCATTTGTTTTCCTTCCCTTGTCTATTCTGCTTTGTGGTTCAAAGAATGACAGACCAGCACTGGTGTGTGGGCTTGGGAAGAAGGGAGGGTGTGGGGGAGAAGAGGCGTAAGGAAAGTGTCTGCATCTCGTTCTGTGTGTGTGACCTTATTTGTTAGACAGCCTCTTCAGACTGAGTAGGAGGCTAATTTTTAAAAAACAGTTCCTTTGCTGATGTCATTTCACCAGAGGTGAAGCTGGCTGTACTGGGAAAAAAAGGAAGCAAAGAGTTTGTAGCTGAGGGATGTCTGGTGTGATGTGTGAGCACATTCTTTTTACATTAAAAAATGCTGGTTCTTCTTTTTTTCCCTTATAAGTGACAGTTTAGTTACAGTATGAGGAATATAAGCTAAATATTTCATGATGGAAAAACTAAAGTATTTCTTTGCAGTGCCTACTTCTCAAAGACAGATGTAGTGAAAAAATAAACTCTGATTAAATGTTCAGAGCAGATGCAAAATTGGCAGTCCTTCCAGAGGCCAAAAGACAGGAGCATTTATTGAATAGTAACTGCAAAATATTAGGCATGTTTTCTTTGCAAGTATCTTGCCCTGGAGGCCTGACAGCTTCTGTCGACTTCCCCACCATTTGGAGATGCTATTTTTAGTGTAGCTGTTTTTCTCATTATTCATTGGCCGATGGCTATCAAAAGGCTTTGTGAGAAGAGACATGGTGTTGAAAGGTTTGTTTGTTTGGCTTTGGTATGGAGCCAAGAGATAACATTGTTGGCTTTTTTTCTTTTTTTTTTAAAATTATTATTTGTTTTGACTTTTTAAGAATAGATTTCATATGTTAGCAATATAAGGGAAAGTGTGAGAGAAAACTGTTTCTCATATGCCTAAGGCAGTGGAAATATGGGAAAGGTGATATTCTTCCTGCCAGTGGTCATAAAAAATGAAAATTAAGGCTGAGGTTAGTTTGAACAAATATGAGGAATAGAATCATTGAATCGTTTAGGTTGGAAAAGTCCTATAAGATCATCGAATCCAACCACTAACTCAGCACTGCCAAGTCCACCATTAAACCATGTCCTGAAGTGCCACATCTACACATCTTCTAAATGTCTCCAGGGATGGTGGCTCAACCACTTTCTTGGGCAGCCCATTCCAATGCTTAATAACCCCTTTGGTGAAGGATTTTCCTAATATCCTGTGTAAACCTCCCTTGGCACAGCCTGAGGCCATTTTCTCTTGTCCTGCTTGTTTGTTGGGAGAAGCTGACCCTAACCTTGCTACAGCCTCCTTTCACATAGCTGTAGAGAGCAATAAGGTCCCCCTGAACTTCCTTTCCTCCAGATTAAACACCCCCAGCTCCCTCTGCTGCTCCCCATGAGACTTGTGCTCCAGACCCTTCATCAGCTCCCTTACCCTTCTCTGGCCACTCTCCAGCACCTCAATGTCTTTCTTGTAATGAGGGGCCCAAAATTGAACACAGGATTCAAGGTGTGGCCCCACCCATCATGAGTACAGGAGTGCAATCCCTTCCTTGGTGGCCATGCTGCTTTTGACAGAAGCCAGGATGCCATTGGCCTTCTTGGCCATCTGGGCACATGCTGGCTCATGTCCAGCCCCCTCGGGTCCTCTTCCACCACTGTCCCCAGGGGCCATTTTCCAGCCGCTCTGCCTCAAGCCTGTCACACTTCATGCTGTGCTGTTGTGACCCAGGCACAGGAACTTTTCCTTGTTGACCCTCATACAGCTGGCCTCAGCCCATTGCTCCGTTGAGTTTGTTTGCTTCTAGAAGTGGCTGTTACAAGAATAGAGACAGGAGGGATGGAGGCCACCGCTGAGGGTAGTGTTATATGAGTTTGAATGACTCAAGTCTTCTGGGCAGTGACGTTGGTGAAAATATGACAGAAGTACCTCTTCAGGTTCCCTTGCTATAGGAGGTCCTCAAGTTGAATTTGCAGAGAGAGGTATTATCTTTTCTTAGGAGAGTTGACATGGGTTCCCTCCCTCTTCCCATTCATTTTCTTCTTTCATTACTCACCTTTCAGCACTGTCAGTTACTCGAGTGGTGTCCCCCACGCAGTAGCTTTTCATCTTTTGTCACTTCAAGACAAAACCAGTGCAGTTTCGTGTAGTTGCTTGGTTATGCTATCCCAAGTAGAGAGGTAGCTTGGGGAAAAAATAGCATGCTGTAAGTTGATGATCACATCATGATACACACCCTTAAAGCTGATTAGCAAGTGCTGCACCAAAAACTGTACTTTACAACAAAACTACTAAGTAGCCACAGAGCACAGAGGCTTGTAGACCCAAAAATTTCAGGTGGAATAGTCCATAATATTTTACCACTATGGATTAGTATTATACAGTTTTTTTTTCTCATTTAAAGTTACTCTTTTATTGGAAACTTCAGCTTAAACAGTTAAGCTTAGTAGAGGTAAAGGCAGGGGATAGCTGAAAGTATTTGAACAAATGAACTCTTGCCACTGCTGTCAGCTGTGCCTGTAGCAAAGCCCTAAAGTAAAATGTAATGCCTTGTATGAAGTCCCATAGGCTAAAAAGTGGATCTTGCCAGGTCTCTAGTAGTCCTGTTGGAAAGGTCAAATGGTTTGCATGTTAGCTGGATATGAAAGAAGTTTGACTTATCCTGGGCTATATTAAGGAATGATCTAACACAGTATCTAGTTTTTTCCCTGATAAGTAATAGGACAATGTGACGTACTTACCCTGGGAAGGCAACAGAAACTTTTATTTTGTGCTAATTATTTCGTAGCTCTTTTGAAGACCTGACTAGTGATTTAGATGCTAAGCCTGGGTTAAAGTAGAGTGCATGAATTTCAGGAGGGTAAGATTCCCTGTTTGTTTGTAATTGGATTGTTTAGTTATTCTTGCACCCAAAATTTATTCAGGCTGTGGAGAAAGTGATTGAAGTTTCTCTAAGCATGATGCTATATTGGTAGCAATATAATTTGAGATTTTAAAAAGGGAATTCTGTAGAGCCAAGGCAAAATGCTGTAAATATAAAAAATACAGACATAAATAAATGTGTATTTTTGTTATTAAAAATTACTTTGGTGCAAACCCTAGCTATAGAGCTGTAGAACACTTTGTTTAGAACCCTTGGAAAAGAAAAGCAGCTTTGCTGTGCAAAAGCTTCCTCTGCCAGGCAGAGCAGCTCAATCTCAAAGTTTATAGTGCCTCTGCTATTAAAGATTTTTCTTTTTACTGTGCATCTTATACATAACAAACCAGGTGTAGTTTTGAATCCAGTGTTTTCTACCTCTTCTCTTTGTGGTTCTAGACTTTGCATTACATTGTGAAAGACATGGAGTGGCAGATTCATGGGATTGTTTGTCTTCAATTTGTATGTGTAACTGAGCAATGCCTTCTGTGCTGTTCTAATTTTCTTTACCTAATGCCTTTAAAAGGAGGCACAAAATCAAAGAAAAGCAAACAAAAAAATCAGGGGAGATTTACAAACCACAGAACTTGTGGAAGTAGGGTTGGGCTCCCTTTTATTAGACTGATAAGGAAATGGAGGGCTTGTAAGGCTTTAAACACAAAGACATCTCAATAAAGCCAGAATGGGTCAGGTTAGAAGGGGCCACAGTGTGTCGGCTGGTCCAGCCTCCCTGCTCAAGCATGGTCATCCCAGAGCACATGGCAAACGATTGTGTCCAGAGGGCTCTTGAATATCTCCAGTGAGGGACACTCCACAGCCTCTCTGGGCAACCTGTTCCAGTGCTCAGTCACCTGCACAGTAGAGAAGTTTTTCCTCACGTTCATGGGGAACTTCCTGTGCATGAGTTTCTGACATTGGTGAGGTCCCTTCTTAATTATCTCTACTTGAGTCTGAACAGGCCTAGCTCCCTCAGCCTTTCCTGGTTTGAGGGATGCTCCAGCCCCTTAATCGTCTTTGTTACCCTCCACTGGACCTGCTCCAGGAGCTCCATGTCTCTCTTGTCCTGAGGAGCCCAGAATCAGACACAGCACTCTGAATGTGCCTCATCAGGACTGAGTAGAGGGACAGGATCACTCCTCTCGACCTGCTGTCCATGCTCTTCCTAATGTAGTTCCCAGGGCACACTACTCGTTCATGGATAGCTTGGTGTCTGCCATGACCCACAGGTCCTTCTCCACAGAACTGCCCTCCAGCAGATCAGCCCCCAGCCTGTGCAGGTGCATGGGATTGCTCTTCCCCAGGTGCAGGACCCTACACTTGCCTTTGTTAAATTTCAGACAGTTCTTCTGTTGGCTTTCTGCAGCTGCTCATCAAATCAGTGTTTTGAATCTAGACCAAATGAGAGTGTTCTTTGCCCAGTGTCTAAGGGAGTATGCTAGCAATGGTTTAGAAATGAAAAGGCAACCCCCAAAGTATATATTCAGGATATATTTAACCCTTGGGGGATGATGCACTAGTTCTTTGTGAGGGGCTGATTGTTGGAGTCTGACTTGATCAAGTGTAATGTAAATGGTCATCAGGGCCACAATCAGCCTTGCAAAGGAAGCAGTAATGGTTGGAGAGCCTTGCCTCCTTCCTGGGTGCCTGAGTTCCTACCTGTTTTACATCTTTTCTTAATTTCAAGAGGTGTGAGGAAGGCCCATCCCAAATATTGGCACTCTCAAAAGTGGGAATAAGCTCATGTAGTACCAAGTAGTCCTCTTGGATGTGAATTGGCCCTCACCCCTGTCACCGCTACTCACTGCCTGAAGAAGGTTGGCAGAAGAAAACCTGTGCTTGCATTTTTATGATGGAGCTTAAAGCCAACTCCACTGGTGAAACACTTCCTCCATCAGTGCCCTAAACAGGGACAGTAGGTGGGACTGGTACAACAGAGGGTCTCTCAGCCCAGCAGGCTTGGCCACGGGATCTGGGTCTGCTGGCACGGTGGTGGCAGATACCTGGGGACAGCACAGGCTAGAAGTGTGGAAGCCAGACTTGCTAGGACGTGTCTGTCAGTGTACTAAGCTGTGAAAACTGCCACTGAATGCTTATTAAATAACAACTTCTGTGAGCTATGAATACATTTTACTCTCTCCACTTTCCAGCTGTCATATTCTGGCAGCTGGCTAGAATCAAAAGTCATTGTAGCTGGGGCTTACATGAATCTCCTTTGAGAGCCTAATTTGTAAATTAAATTAGTTTGGTATTGTGTGAATTGATTGTAATCCTGTAAATGCTAAGAACCCAGGCCTTGGCATTGGAAAAACACTCAAGGAAAAGTGCAGTTGTGGGCACATAAGTTGTTTCTGTAAGATGTCTCTTGCATAAGGCTCAGCCTGTGTCAATGTACATCACAGCTCAGAACCCTGCAGTTTTGGTTCTTCAGCATGTTGTTATCAGGAAGAAAGAAGCACAGACTTGCTTGGAGGAGACAACTGACCTTTCCCAGACGGCTTTCTACTTTGTCTCAAAGATGCATGAGCCAGTGATTGTTAGCGGAAGAGAACTGACTAGCAGAGATGTTTGTATGGCATCCAGAGAGCTCAAATGGAAACAGGCCTTTGACCAGTCAAACTCCATCAGTAAATTGAGTGCTTTAGTAGTGCTAACTCTCGCCCTGGAAATGTAGAGATGCTCCATCCCTTTCTCTCTTTGCAGTATGCAATTATTGCATGCGTTGTCATTTTTAAGCAAGATTACTACCCTCAGAGCATGTCCTTTTTTGGGTAGTTTTACAAAACTTCTGAACTGCTGGTTAAATTAGTTGAGCTTATGAACAGAACACAGATGAGTAGGCTTTTTTTGACTGAAAGAATGCATTTTGTGTAAATGTCTAGAAATGCAATTAACTTTCAATGTGTAAACCTAAAGATGGTTTCCATGTAGTGTGCACTTAAAGCCTGGAGGCTTGAATTCTTGCACCATCTCTCTGGATACAAGTATCACCATCCCTCTTATGTCAGAGAGAATGTGATACTCACTGGCCACTGGAGTAGCTCCTCTGTGCAAGTATTTTCTTCCATTGACACATCTCCACTTCAGGTTTAAAATGCAGAAACTGCTGAGCATTGAAACTTAAAATTACATTTATTTCTTTTGATACCTGAGCTGATGAAAACTGCTGCTGTTGCAGCTGACAGCCCAAATCAGTGTATACCTCTCTCATGCATGGTGTGGGATGAAACAACTGGAAATTGCTCACAGGGAACTCTGATTACAGCAGTCAAAGGAAGGATTTAGGGCAAATCAGTTGGTGTTGATGCTTTACTTCGTACCCTTCTACCGCTCTGGAGGGCCAACCTGGTGGGGTGTTCTGCCACTGCTTCCTCCTTGCAAGTGTAAGCCACGCTTTTGGCATTGGGATGGAGTCAGATAGGTGCAAGAACAGGATTTTGGATGCCATAGTCACTGATGTCAACTGATTCCTGACCTCATCAACAGGATGGAGTGCCTCCAATGCTTCTGCTAACTCTGAATGCCTTCCCTGTCACTCATTCACTCTGTGCTTTTTTTTTTCTTCTTAATTGCATGCCCTAGTTTTCCCATTCCTGCTTTCTACATTCCATTTCAGAATTCCATTTCTTAAGCAAAGAACATATTCCCAGAGCAAAAAATGAGGTTTTGTAGAGATTTTCCTGTCCCACTTTGCCCTGATGATGATTATCTAATCAGCCTCTATTCTGTGGCAGGGACTTGTTCCCTTGAGAGAAATTTCTGTATGACTTGGAAGGGGGCTGGATATGGGAGATAAGGCCTCACAAGAGGGAATTCTTCATGAAGAAAAATATTACCCAGAGTAGGGAGATAAAGGTAAACATAGTGTGTGCTTCTGGAGAAGCATACACTTGAGAGGCGTGGCATGCAAATGGTTTAGACTTAAACACCATGACATTTAAGTAATATTAGTGTAAATTCTGGGAAACATTGTGCATAACAATGGGCATTATGAATTAGGAAATAACCTCACTTCAGTATTTAAGATAGCTAACCACTCAAACTGAATCAGAGTTGGTTTTCTAGTGCCATTTTTTCAGTTTCTACTAAATAGGTTTGAGTCCTTTAGTTTGTTGCCTGTTTTATCAGAAAGAACACGATTTGTACCGCCTTTAAGTTTTGTCCTTCCTTTTCTTAGCCTGAGGACCTGTATCTTACTGCTGAAGTAAGTTTACAAGGAGTTTTTGATCTTAGCTATCATTTAAGAGAAATGCTGATCTGAAACCATTATTACCTGTGGTGCTAACAGGGTTTAGGATTCATAAAGCAAGTGAAGGGATAGCAATAAAGGAAATAAGAACTAGGTACCAAGAAAATCGCAAAGTAAAAAAACTTACAAAATTAGTGAATATACAGTATGTTTGTCAGAGATGTCCAAGTGACAAAAGATAAGAAGTTTGGACTCTGTAAAGCAGGTAGTATAAGTAGCTATAGGGATAGCTTGACTGTGTTTTGAATTGCATTAGTACTGCATTGCAAATGTGTAACCATCCTTTTCTTTCCCATTTTTCTGTACTGTGCCAGTCAGTCCTTGCCAGAGTCTAGTATGCCCTGGGTTTATTGTGCCTGGCGCTGGATTTCTGTTAAATCAGAAAAGCAGAGCTTTATATAGGCAGCTTTTGCTTTATTGGTGCAGTTACAGGAAATGTTTCACCATCAAGAAACAAGCTGCTCTTTTATGAGCACTTGGGTACCCCTGAATTCCTAAATAAACACTGTCAGCAGCACGTGCATGCTTTGGGTTTCCGGCCCAAAAAGTGCTGCTGGCTTCTAGGGAAAATTCTGTAGCTGGTGTTACATGTGAGGTGGAGAAATGGGCCTAGAGATGTCTTCTGGCTTCTAGTTTCCTGACAGATTCTTGACCTTCCTGGGCATGACTCAACTATGTATTCCAGTTTCTTGCTGCCCAGTGTGCGGGGCTGTCTTTTGGAGCCTGCCAGAAGATTCCTTCTGTGCTCCCGATGTCATGGCAGTGCTAGTGGCTTCCTTCCCTCAGCCACCTCAGGCCATTCTGATTCAGGGGAGCACAGGGGGTTTAGGTGTCATTTGCCCATGAGGCTGTTAAAGTGTGATAGGATTAAATGTCATAAAGAAGGTAGCAGCTTCGTTGGCTTGATCTCTGTTCATCAATAAATGGAGTCTACAAGCAAAGTGTTGGTTCAAAAGCACACAGAAGATACCAGTTTGGCCATCCCCCCATCCCTTGTCTTCACACTGGGGGGAAGAGTAAAGGTTGTTGTTGAAAGGCTGGAATAAAATGGAGCCAAAATCTGCCTCATCAGAGGGGCCTCACTGCAGCGCAGCAGATCTGAGTTTGTTTTGCCAGTCATCCCATAAGGAGGAGGAAGTGATATGCACCAGTAACCTCATCTGGATGTTAATGAGGACCACACAGCTGTCTTCAACTTTTTGCTGTCTTCCTGTGTGTTGAAGAGATATTCCTAAAGCAGCCCTTCCAAAATTGCTGCAGTCAAGATTATAGAGAAAATCAGTTACTTTTGCTGCTGCTGTTCTTGAGTGTCAAATTAACTGTGAATTTTTGGGAGGGGAGCATTGCGGGGGGTTCCTTTTAAGCCTCCCAGTCCTTTGTATTGATGTGCTTGTATCAAAATCTGACTTCAGTTTAAATCATCAAAATAATCCTTTGGTCTTGCATTGCATATTTAAGAAAAGTAAGTTGGAAAACCCACCAAAACCTCAGAGTGTATCTTGGCAATAAAATTGTGAGATTAAAAAACACTACTTATTTCTAGGGCCTGACTCATGGTTTTTGAATGTGTGAGGGTGGCAGTGCTGGCTGGTCAAGTAGCATTATAAATATTTCAGGACTTTTGGGCACAGAGCTGTGCCAAATACTTTTCTCATGTTTGGTTTTCTTTCTTAATTCCCAAAGCAAATTTTTGCAGATCTCCCATAATCTGGATTTTGTGTGTAATTAAACAGACAACGTGTCAAATCTCCAAACTTCTGAAAATTGTGCATCAAATTCAAGTATTTAAATCAATTACATAGTGACCAAAATGTTGTTGACTGTCTACAAGCTGTTTTATTGGGACCTAATAAAACAACAGTTTTATTATGTATGCAGTTTCATGTATATGTGGTAGAGGAAAGTGAATTATGGAACAGCTGGCTTGCTAGAGATCCTCAGAACTAAACAGTACATGGCCTGTGTGGTAGAAATTTGCCTTGTTACAAAAATAAATTGGGCAAATTGGCTGCTTATTAATGGTGGCTGCAGCTTCTGGTGTCAGCATATGCAAAGCAGAAGTAGTGGCAGTGTGCAGAATAATTGAATAAGTCTTCCTGCCTTCCAGGAAGCCCATGGTGCCCCAAAACTCTTTCAGCCAAGTCCTAAATGAATTATCCTCTGACAGATTGTGCTCTGGAGGAAGTATATTTCTATTAGTTTTTACAAGGCATTGCAAGTTGCAGCAGGCCTGGAATGTTAAAAGATGGAGAAGGCTTTCAGTGGACGTGTGTGGGAATTTCTTGCTCAGGGCTTCATTAAACACTGGGATGTGGGGTGCTGCAGGCAGAGAGACAGCGTGTCCCCCACCGTGCCATGGAGCCACTGGTGGTGTAGGCAGTACGAGCATTGACCTCATGAATTTCTTGGGTGTGACTTCCCAGGAACACTGAACAAGGTCTCTGAACAAGCTTTAAAATGAGAACTGAGCTGATAATTGCTTTCCTCCCAGTACTGAATGGGTAAATATGAACAAGCTGTTTGGTGCAGTGCTGAAATAATGAGGTTGAGAGCCATGTATGGAGAGCAGTGTGTGGAGGGTCTCTTCTGCTTCCAGGATTCCAGATGAAAAAGACAGATGAATACATACACTTATTTCTGTGATTTGTCTGTCAGAAGCATGTTGAGTCCAAACTTCCATGCTATGAGGATAGGGCCTTTAATGAAGTTCTGAGCTTCCTTTGTCTTTCAAGGATTCAGAGTCGCAGATGGGGTCAGGTTGGAAGGGACCACAGTGGGTCATCTGGTTCAACCTCCCTGCTCAAGCAGTTCTAGAGCCCATGCTCAGGATTGCATCCTGTTCTTCAATATCTGCAGTGACAGAGACTCCACACCCTCTCTGGGCAATCTCCAGTGCTCAGTCACCTGCACAGTAAAAAAGTTCTTACTCATATTCAGGAGTCAGAACCTCCTGTGCATCAGTGTCTGCCTGGTGCTTCTTGTCCTATAGGTTGGTACCACTGGGAAGAGCCTGACTTCATCCTCTTAGCACTCCCCTTTTAGAGAGTTATGTACATTGAGGAGGTCCCCTCTCCTGGGGCAGCTTCACTGGTTTCTTCTGATCCGGGGGGGAGGTGAGACTCTAGCTGCTGAAAATTCTGTATTACTCCACAAAGCTTCTTTGCTTGTTGTGTTTGCTGCTCTTCTAATAAATATGTGTCATGTGGGAGAAGCCCTTTTAAATAGGGGATGCAGCATGGCAGGAAATATTGTGAGGAAATGTTGGAATAAGTAGATAGTGGATAATAGTAACCCGAATCTTTCTTGAAGGTGTGTAGGAAACATACTGCTTGATTTATAAATTTGTGATACTTTTAAAAGCCACGACGACATAAAGATATTGGAAGTAGGTATGGAAAAGGTCTAAATAATGTTGCATGCGTATATGGGCTGGGCCCAGTCATAGTAAGCTGTGGGGATTGTAATGTATGTAAACTCTCATGACTTCTCCTTTTGCAAAGAAGAAAGAATGTTGCTTACAATATGTGCCTTATGTCTCCATATGCTATTGTTTAAAATAAGTAACTGAGAGCAGAATGTAACAAATGTGTAAGCAAAATACACAGTTATTGCAGGACATAATTTCAATGCATTTGCTTTGAAGCTGGATTTCAGTGCAAGACAGGGCTCTGTATTTTAAGTTAGCCTTGTTCTTGGGTTTTTAACTAACATATCGTGGGAAAAAATTGAATTAATACAATCCCCTTAAGAGAAACTCTAGCCTTAATATCTTTTCTTTTTTTTATTTTGTTCACTCTTGATATAGAGGAATATGACAGCTGGCATGATGCCTCCTTTTTAAATTGTGCCGTTTAGCATTTCTGGCAGCTGGATATGTGTGGAAAGCTGTATAGTGACCAATCTGTTCCTCATACCTTTTGTAGTCTGTTTTTCATCAGATAGAAAAATGTTAATACCCCCTGACCTTTCCTCCTTTGGCTCACCCAGACAGTAATTTACTTGAGCATTTCCTGTAGGTTGTCTCTGGGTATGGAGCTCGTGCTTCCCATCTCTGCTGTGTTACAGATCTCCACCAGCATGGTGCCTCAGGCTTCTTGGGGTACTTCCTAGGACGGTCCAGACTTGCATACGGCAGCAAATTTGCAACGTGCAAACTTGTGCAAGGGAGTTTATCCTAGTCTGAAATGAAACCTGAAAAAAAAAAAAAATAGACTCCTAGAACGGGTTGGGTTGGAAGGGGCCTTAAAGATCATTTAGTTCCAGTGCTCCTGGGCAGTGATACCTTTTGCTAGACCAGGCTCCTGAGAGCTCCATCCAGCCTGGCCTTGAACATCTCCAAGGATGGAGCACCCCCAGCTTCTCTGGGCAACTTGTTCCAGTGTCTTGCCACCATCACATCGAAGAATTTCTTCCTAGTATCTAATCTAAATATACTCTCTTCAATTTTAAATGCTTCACTTTGTGTATTTGTTGGAATACTGTTGATATTTCCTATATATCTTAGCAGAGTTTCATAAATTACCTGGTCAGACAGAAACCTTCCCACAAAGAGTTACTGCTTAGAAAAGAAAAGCTTAGACAATTTTTTCCACGTGTTAAAAAGTATTTTGGTACTAGTAAATTAGTATTTTCATAAGTGATGAATAGAACCTTGGTTTTCAAGAGCATTTTCCTTGCTTCTATTAATGTACTTTGGCTTTGGAAACTTACGAACAAACGAAGAGTACAGCATAGAGTTAATTTGGCTGTTGAGCGAATATTTTACATTTCTTCAAGGTGCATGAGAAATTTTATGTTGTTTGTTTATGAGCAAATTCCATTCAACTGTGCCCACTGTGCTTTAGTGTATATGTGGATGCTAAAATTTGGACACTCAAACATGTGGGTGTTGGGATTCATATCATTGGTCTGGAGTGGCCATCTCCTGCCAGCACTCTCTACAATCATCTTGCCTTCTATGACTTTTCTTCTCCACTGGTTGGTTTTTTTTTTCTTTTTTTTTCCTTTATAGCAAAGCTGAAATAAGAAGGTGTTCTTTTCTTTGCAAATATGCCTTGCTCTTGCATTTCACTGCTGGTCTTGAATGCTGCTGAAACTCTAATTTGTTTTTCTTTTCCAATTCTTCTAAGACTTGTGGCTCTCCTGAGAACTCAAGCATTTTTACATTGGGAAAAAAAAAAAAAGAAAATCTCAGATTATTTGAGACAGGCTGCCAAAAAAAAAAATTTAAAAAATGCAAGAATCAAAACACAAATAGTCACACCCTTTAGGGGAGGATGAGATGATATCTCTCAACAAGCTCTTCCTCATCAGCAGTTACTGGAAAATTTACTTTGGTGCTCCTTAGAAAATATTTTGAGTTATTAATGAACCTGGAAACTTGATTTAATGTGTTATTTTCTTTAGTCAAGAATGTCTTGAAGCTCTTGAAAAGCCAATTTTTAAAATTGTTGCAAGGACTAAACAGACTCATAAGCAGGCTTTCATGTTTATTAGTTTTTAATGTAGACAAAAAAAGTCCATGCATACGTCTCTCTGCCTGCTTTATTTTAGTGCTGCAGAAGGGTGTGAGGAGGGAGATTGTTGCAACACTAAGTTTTTTGTTCAAAGTACAATCTGATCTGCTGCCAGCAGGCACTGGAAAGATGTCATGCCAGGCCCAGCTTTTTCTTGATGCATACCAGCCCTGCACAGAGGTGGTAACAAATACCTGCAGGGGTCATGCCTTTAAACATTTTTCAGCACATTTGTATTACCAAAAATCTTCAGGATCAGTATGTATTTATTCATTATAGCTGAGTGTTGCAGTTCAGTTTAGGGTAGGTTCAGTGTCTACAAGCTCCCACTACAACTTTCCATCCAGGATTTGAAACAGGGTCCCATGAAAAGCAGGATCTGCACTGGACATTCTGGGGAAGGTGTGGCTTGGGCTGTGTCCTGTAGGGCAGCTTCATGCATGCAATAGTTTGCTATGGCCTGACCATTCTCCTACTTGGCAGCACTGCAAAAAA